>CAUYON010198963.1:0-22282 GCA_963573935.1 Arctocebus calabarensis
GGGCGCCTGTAGTCCCAGCTACTTGGGAGGCGGAGGCAAGAGACTCGCTTGAGCCCAGGAATTGGAGGTTGCTGTGAGCTGTGATGCCACAGCACTCTATCCAGGGTGACAGCTTGAGGCTCTGTCTCAAAAAAAAAATAATAATAATAATAAGTGGGACTGGACAGGTCTGGCTATGGCAGAAGGGAGCCAAGGCCAAGGGAAGGTTGTATTCGGAATAAGGAGCAGCCCCACGCTTAGGCCTAGATCATGCCTGCCCTGCCCACTCTCCTCACCCTACCTCTCTGCCCTGGCTCTTGCATGCCCTTGAGGATTTATGCTAGGGAGGGGGAATACGTAAGGAAAATTGTCAAGTTCAAGGGAGAGAGGCCAGGGACAGGCTGGACTAGCTCAAGGTCATCCGCTTATCAGCCCCAGGTCCAGGGTGGGGGTGCTGGCCCCCTGCCCCCTTGTCCCTCCTCTTGTGCCCCACCTTCATCCAGGCTGGTAGCCTTAACTCCACACAGCCTAAGAAGGAGAAGAAAGGCAGCAAAGAGCTGGAGGTGGTGTGAAGAGCCAGGAGGCTCCGTAGGTGTCTGGAGAGGAAGAAGTATTTATGCAGCCAGGGAGCCAGCAAGGTCCAGAGATGGCATCCCTGACAGTCATAGGTCCCAGACCTGCCCCCACCTCATCAAGTGGTGCCAGGCCCTGCCCTGTCATAGCCAAGCCTCTGAGCCCCCATTGGTGAGCAGAGGAGGCTGAACTAGCTGACCCCAGTGGCCTTCCTGCCGCATCTTCCCGGGAGGTGAGAGGCAAGGGTCAGCTGTGCTCCTCCGGGTGGGGCGTGGAGCTGGGGGCCAGGGCAGGGCTGGAGTTGGCCCTTCCTTCGGTGTGGAGGGCATGGTTATGAAATGTAAGTAAAACCCGAGGCTAATTTCCTCGGTCAGGAGGAGGCGGCACTGCAGCGTTTTCAAACCCTAATTAAACCCGCTCGGCAGTGTAACACCAAAATCAGTTCCAAGATCAATATTGCTATTCATTTAGAAGTGTAACGAGGTTAGAGAGGTGAGCAGAGGAAATAATTAACTCATTTGCAGCCTTTTTAAACAGAAACAGTCATTTTAATCTCTAGGGTAATTAGCTATGCTCTGTCCATCCATCATGACCTCAGCCATTATTTTAAGTATTTGATTAATCTAGGAGGAAGGGGGTTAAGTCACCCTCTTAGCCCCCAACACTGGCCCAGGAATCGGGGATGACCCCTGAGCAGGCACAGGGAACATTTCTCAGAGGCATAGTCTGGACCAGCACTGAAGGTGGCAGGCAGAGTGGGGGCTGCTCAGGGGCTGTCCTCGGGTGACAGTGGTCAGCCCCTCTCCTGCCTGCTCTTCTTTGAGGAGACAAGCCCCAACCTGGGCTCGGAAGTGCTAGGGCTCTGGAGGTACTGCTCCTGACTTGCTGCCTGGCCCCCATTAATTCCCTGCCATCATCTCCATCTGTCCTAGGTTGGGGTGATGCCAATGGAGTTAGCCAGAAACTCACTGGTTCGAAGTGCCCAGGGGCCTCTGGCCACTGGAGGGCAGCAGAGCCCCAAGGACCCCTGAGCTGAGGGCTGGGCTGTCCAGGAGCGGGCGGTGGCTGAGCCAGAGCTGTTCTCTTTGCAAAGCTGGGTTCTGGCCGTTCCAGAAGGAGAGGTCTGGTCTGGCCGCCATCTCTGAGGCCTCACTGCAGCCTGAGAGGCAGGCAGCAGTGAGTCTTCTCCCCATTTAACAGATGAGAACTGGGGCCTCAGAGAGGGTCAGCACCCGCCTGGTGCTGGGCCCTCACATCCAGGTCCCTAAAACTCAGTCCTGAAACCACGAGGGCAAGGATGATCCTAACTGTCCTCTGTCTCCCTCCGGAGACAGGCTTACTCACCTTCACCAGCCAAAAAGGATCTTCAAAGACCACTGGCCCATCCCCCTCATGTTACTCAAGGGGGAAACTGAGGCCCAGAGAGAGGCTATACAGCTTACACCTTATCTGCTGAGACACTCACCCTTGGAGCCCTGAGCCTTGCTAAACTGATGTTTCCATTCAGAATTTGTTAACAAATGTGGGGCACGGAATCACTGCCCCAAGTACCTGATATAGCACGTGAGAAACAAACGTGTAAACAGACAGTGACCCCCCCACTGGGGTGACACAATAGTCAGAGGCAAGCACAGGGGCTGTGGAAGACCAGCAGAGGCACCAAGCACAGCCTGGGCAGTCAGGGAAGGCTTCCTGAGGGAGGTGGCCAACAAACTGAAGCAGGAAAGGCAGCAGGAGCATGCCAGGCAGGGTGGGGCAGCGGCAGGGCTAGGCAGGAGAGAGAGTGGGCAGCGCAGGGAGTGAGTTAGGCACGGCTGGATCATGCCATGGCAGGAGAGCAGGGAGGTCATGAGGGGACAGGGTCTGGGGAGGGCACCATGAGTATGACCTGAGTCTGGGTGGGGCCATGCGGGAATGGTCAGGGTGTCCACTCTGAAACAGCTGTGCTGAGTGCTGGACTTGCCTGGCGTACATGTCATTGTACCCGAGAACCCCTCATTAGTGCTGTCCTCTCTAGGGCTCAAGTGAGAAATGAGGAGCCTCTGGGAGGGCAGGAGTAGGAAAGAAGGTGTTACTAAAGGTCCTAGGAATTCAGGGGTTGGGAAAAAGCAGACGAGGACTAAAAGGACAGCCAGGGGAGACAAAGGGCAGGCCCTCATTGGTCCTGTGCCATGCCAGCACCATCATCATCATCGCTGGAGAGTTCTCTCCTTGCATACCTCTAGCTCTGGAGAGCTCACCACCTCAAACGGCTCTGATGGGGAGGAATTCCCTGCTGCTCCTGAGCCTCCTCTCTCTCTTTTCCATAGCCACTGGCTCTGTGCCCGGAGTGCCCTGACATCGCTTGGGTCCCCAAGACTGCCGTACACAGTCCCTTGGGCAGGAAAAAGTATTGACTATGAGCATCACCTGGGAGCATCCCAGAAGGGCCAGGGGTATGGCTGGGTTGCCCAGTTGGCATAGGGTTTGGGGGAAGCCTTCCAGCACTGGCCACTGTCTCTGCAGGTTGGGGGAGGGAAGGAAGGATGGGAATAAGGAAGCAGAAGGAGAAGGAGGAAAAGAAAGGAAGGAGGAGGGAGGAGGACCAGGATCTGGCCTGGAGCTCGGTTGCTAGGGGCAACGGTGTTGCATTCTGAGGAGGAACCAGATGCTGAGGAGGGTGGCAGGAGGAGGGGAGCTGGGGTTCAGGCATCGGATCCAGGGCTTGGGGATCCAGGGCCCATGCAATGAGGACCCCAGGAGGCCTGATGGGAGCTTCTGGATGCTGTTCTGGACTTGGAGGTAGGCATTGGCCTGGACCGGCCTTATATGTAAGCTTCCCAGAGCTGCTCTGGGCTACAGTTTGTCCAGGACTCCAGAGTTCAAGCAGTTGCTGATGTTGAGCTGGGGCAGGGCAGGGAAGGAAAGCTGACTCCAGTGCTGGTGGCCACACTCAGGGCCCCCTACCTGCTGGGGCTCCAGCCTGCCTCACTCCAGGGGAAGAACAGGCAGTTGCAGAAAAAGTACAAGTAGAAGGCTGCAGTCCTCTGAGGCCTTGGGACACGGCCAGCCTGTCCCAGCTTCATTTTCTGTGTCTGCAAAGTAGCATGAATACCTTGCCCTTGAATTTATTTATCAACAGTGAAGTCTATACACATCTGAGAGGCCCTTGTTAAGGTAATAAGAAATAAAGGAGAAAAAATGACGAATGAAAGGGAAGTCACATTCACCTTGCATTTATTATGTGTCAGGGCGGCTTTGCATCTCCATTTTATAGATCAACAAACTGAGGTGCAGAGAGAGCTAGTTTGTAAGAGCGTCAGGAACCAAACAGGGCCCTATAAGACTCCAGAGCCCCTCCCCCCCTTGATGGGGACACCACCAGGTTGCCCTTGGGGTACCCCTCAGGCCAGAACTATCTCTTACTTTTAAGCCTCCTCCCCAACCTTCCCCCAGCCCCTGCATTCCTCACCTTGGCCCCTGCTGGCCTATCAACCTCACATGTCCACCCTCCCCCAGGCGGCTGAGTTCCCATCAGCGGCCACTTATCTCTACCACCCTGCCACATGTCCACAAGCAGGCCTGTTTTCTTCCTGCCTGCTTCAGTTACCACTATGTTGTGTAAGAAACCACCTCAAAATGCAGTAGCATAAAACAGTGACCATTTCATCATTCTGCAGGTTGGGCATCAGACGGGCTGGCACAAAGGGAACAGCTGGTCTCTGGGGCTGGAGTGGCAGGGGCAACCTGATGTCTTAGGTTCTAAAACCTTCCAGAGGCTTGTCTACTGAATGTCTGGCAGGCGATGCCAGCAGTGGGCTGGGGGCTAGGCTGGGGCTGTCAATCAGATCACCTAGCTGGGGGGCCATTCACTCAGCCTGAGTTTCCTCACAGCCTGGTGGCCTCAGACCTAGGAGGACATCTTAGGCAAGGCTCAGGGCTCCAAGGGTGAATGTCTCAGCAGATAAGGTGTAAGCTATATTTTATGACCCAGCCTCAGAGATCTCAGATGTCACTTTTTTGTTTGTTTGTTTGTTTAGAGACAGAGTCTCATTCTGTCGCCCTGGGTAGAGTGCTGTGGTGTCACAGCTCACAGCAACTTCCAGCTCTTGGGCTTAGACGACTCTCTTGACTCAGCCTCCCGAGTAGCTGGGACTACAGGTGCCCGCCACAGCGCCCGGCTATTTTGGGGGGCCGGGCTTGAACCCATCACCCTTGGTATATGGGGCCGGCGCCCTACTCACTGAGCCACAGGCACTACCCTCAGAATGTCACCTTTTGCCATGCTTTATTGGTCAAAACAGTCATGAGCCTGCCCAGGTTTAAGAGGAGGGGCGCAGATCTTCATCTCCAAGAGCAGGTGACAGGGTCACAGTGGAGAAGGGCCGGCAGGATGGGGAGATTGCCATCTCTAGAAAATACAAGCTGTCTAGTGCCTGTCATTGCGTTGACAAGAGCCTCTCCCATTCTCTTCCTCTCTGAGCCCTGTCCCTTCAGTGTCCAAGTCCTGCCCTGCCTCCTGCTGGAACCCTGCCTGGGCTGAGAGTATGACTTCCACACCCCAAGGGATGGAACCATAGCCATATGCATGATGCCTCCAGGGGACATCTGGTCTCCCTCATTCTTTTCTGGCACTCTGGCTTCCCTGGCTCCTTCTCTTTTGGCTCCTAGTTCACCTGTGCTTCCCAGGGCCCCTGCACTTTCCTTCTGAGACTCTCCTGAGACCTCTGCCCCTTACAGGACTTGCATCCCTATCTCAGCCAATAGTTCGAGCCCCATTTCCCCTAAAGGGTCAGGTACCCTCACCTACCTGCTGGGTGCAAGGGTCTCCATCTCCCCTTACACTCAGCACAGCCCAAGCTAAGCTCTTCCCCTTCCCCCAGCCCATCCCACCCCGAGGTTCCCTCTCCTTTCCACAAAGGGTACCCCCAGCCAAAAGAAGCCTCTCTCTCTAGTGTCTGCCCACAACCAATTCATGCCCACAACCAATTCATCTCCACTTCCTCTGGCTGAAGGCCCAGCTCAGGTCCCCCATCCCACCTCCCCACACCTCCCATCCCGCTCCTACCCGTCACCCCCCACCCTGTCACCTGGCTCTCACCTGGAGGCTGGCAGTGGCTCCCTCCCCGTGGAGTCCAGGCCTCCAGCCTGCTCCCTTCTCTCTGTTTGTTCTCCGAGCAGGCTCCTCTGACATGAAAACCTGACCTTGCCATTCCCTGCTGAACCCCTTCCAAAGGCTCCTGAAACGTTCAGGACAAAATCCCAGCTCCTCGCCAACACACGCAGAGCCTTTGGCTACCGTTTGAATTCTTCCTTCCTTTCTGATGTCATTTGTCACTGTTCCCCCCTCCTCCTCACACCTGTGCTGCATTTCACCCAAAGGCCTTTGCACAAGCTGCTCCCTGGAATTGGAACCCTGCCCCATGGCCCTCACTGAGGGGTCTGTTCACCCTCACGGCACCATCCGATACACCTTCCTGTGACAGTGGAAATGTCCTACCTGTACACTGTCCAATATGGTAGCCACTAGCCCCTTGGAATGTGGCCAGCATGACTGAGGAACTGAATTTTTTATTATTTAATTAACTCAAATGTAAGTAGCCACATGTAGCTCTGGGCTCCATGTTGGATAGGGCCCAGCTCCAAGATAACATCTCTTCCAGGAAGCCTTCCCTGACCTCCCACACCTGGGCTAGACGTTCCCATAATACACTGTTGTCCGAGGTCTTTATCTATTTACCTGTCTCCCCAACCGGCCTGCACGTTCTTTTAGGCGTTCCCTCTTATTCCTCACAGTATCCCCAGTTCCAAGCTCTTGCTAGGTGCTCCATAGCTCTGCGGACAAAATTAATTTTTTGAACCCAGATCTAGGCACAGACTGGACCTTCCATAGAGACCAAATCCAGAATGACTCTGCCAAAAACCTGGGTACATGTGTGTTCATGGGTGGACGATGAATTCTCACGTAAGCACGTGTGCACAGCCCCTGACCTTGGCAGGACCTGTGCAGGCCCCCACCCAGCTGGGGACAGTTGTCTCACACACACAGATGCTGGCACGCTGGGCTGGACAGGAAGTGTGTCTCTGAATTGGCCTTTGTGAAAATCAAACCCTGTTTTCATTCTTGTTTCTGAGATGCTTCATCTGCATTGCAGATGAATCTTCGGGGAATTTACAAAGAAAAGCTTCCAGTCCTCTGTGCGGGACCACCTGCACTCTTAGTTCTATATTCTATAAATGAGCAGTTGCAGGAACTAGGGGAATTTACCATTTAAATGATCCTTCACCTCCTAAGTCAAAGACTCATTTCTTGTTTTATGAAGCTCTTGTTAGAGTTTTGACGTTGGGTTCTCTTCAGAGGGGTCTCAGGCTTCTCCTCTCTCCCCTCACCCCCTCCCCTCCTTCCCTGCTCCTGCCCTGGCTCCTCCCTTTCCCCAGGCCCTCTGCCAGGCCTCCCCCTCTGTCTGGGATGGTTTTTCCACCCAGCCATCCGGGAGCAGGTTCTGGGGCTGGAGAGGAAGCCTGCATGTTTCCTGCTGAGGAGTTCCCATCTTTCTATTCTGCCCTCTATTTCCTACAGTCACCTTAAAAAAGCAGAACCTTGGAATTTAGGCCTGGACAAGTTCTCCCCATTGCATAGGTAGAGAGACTGAGGTCTGGGGAATGGACTGGACTCAGCCACAGAATAGGAGAGGAAGCTGCCATCCCCACTCCTCAGTCTGGAGTTCTGGAAGCCACGTCCCCTGATCCCATCCTCATTTCCTCCACCTGGGCCCCTGACTCCCTCCTGGGCACAGGCTAGTGACTAACTACACTCAGCTATGGCCGTGCTCTCCAAAGAGGACTCTTGTTTAGAAGTAATGGGAGATTCCACCCCTTTGCAAGGCAGTAAACAGTTCCCCCAGTAGGGACGAAATAATTACCAAGCCAACAGGTGCCTCTGCCACTGCTATTGTCTCTTAAAATGGTATTGAAAGGGTGTGTCAAGATCTTGCAGCTGCAATGGGACCCCTAGAAAGGCAGCAGAGGGAGAAACTGGGCATCAGGCAGGGGCCTTCCAGAAAAATGAGAAGCAGAGGCAGACTGGAGAGATGGCAAGGAGTATGGGTGGGCTGGACCGGGAGCTGGGCCAGCTGCCTCCAATCCCATTCTGCCACCACTCTTTCTGTGGATGTGGCCTACCCCTCTTCATTTCCCGTGCCTCCATTTCTCCATTTCTCTCTGTGCCTCGTGGGTAGAGGAAGGGGAGAGACAGGGCTGCTACCCTGCATAGGATATGAAGGTGACCAGGGTCTTCTTCCCCGGTAACAGCCCCCACGCCTGTGAGCCAAGCCCCAGTCCATGAAGGCTTTAGCAGCCACAGGGAGGCCCTCTTACCCCAAACAGTTCTCCCAGCCTTGTCCCCAAATTAGCCCTCTCTTGCTTGGCCCTATATTCCTTAGACACTCAAAAGCTAGAATCATGAATGCTAGTTGAAGTTCAAGAAAATCAGAAAAGAAAGAGCCAGTGTCCTCACTTGTTTTAAAATGATAGTATTGGCTCAGCGCCTGTGGCTCAACAGGCTAAGGCAACAGCCACGTACACCTGAGCTGGCAGGTTCGAATCCAGCCTGTGCCTGCCAATCAACAATGACGGCTGTAACCAAAAAATGGCCGGGCGTTGTGGCGGGCACCTGTAGTCCCAGCTACTTGGGAGGCAGAGGCAGGAGACTCACTTGAGCCCAGGAATTGGAGGTTGCTATGAGCTGCAATACCACAGCACTCTATCCAGGGTGACAGCTTGAGGCTCTGTCTCAAAAAAAAAAAAAAGAATAAAAATTCTGGCTTGGCGCCTGTGGCTCAACGGGCTAAAGTGCCAGCCACATACACCTGAGCTGACGGGTTCAAAACTAGCCTGGGCCCACCAAACAACAATGACGGCTGCAACCAAAAAATAGCGGGGCGTTGTGGCAAGCGCCTGTATACCCAGCTACTTGGGAGGCGGAGGCAGGAGAATCGCTTGAGCCCAGGAATTAGAGGTTGCTATGAGCTGCGATGCCACAGCACTCTATCCAGGGCGACAGTGTGAGACTCTGTCTCAAAAAAAAAAAAAAAAAATTCTATACTAGTTAATGACTTCTGAGTCATGCCATATTCTCTGCCAGTGAGTGCTAAGATATTCTCTAGAATATACAATAGAAGAGATGGGCTCCTTTTGCACCTGTCCTTGGGTCCAAAAAAATGGCGATTCCTGGTACATCTCCAGGAAGTGGGGATGTGACTTACTAGTTTATAAGAGGACTGAGGTAGCCCTTGGATCTGTGAACTGATTTACTTCAGGACAACTTGATTTTATAGTGTTCCACCTTAAAATTAAAAGGGAGAGAGAAATAAAAAATAAATGGTGTGTGATGAAGAAAGCAGGCCAGATGCAGTGGCTCATGCTTATAATCCCTGCACTTTGGGAGGCTGCAACAGGAGGATTGGTTGAGGCCAGGAGTTTGAGACCAGCCTGGAAAACATAGCAAGACCCCATCTCTTTAAAAATTTAAAAAATTATCTAGGCTTGGTGATCAAGGTTATGGAGAGCTATGAATGTATCACTGCACTCCAGTGTGGGTTATAGAGCAACACCCTGTCTCCAAAAACAAACAACCAACAAGAAGAAGAAAGCAGTGTTCTTTATGGGCAGGACTTTAAGGCTGTTCCAAAGTGATCAGAATGAGTAGCATCTTCATGCCATCTTGCCCTGGAAATGGAGCTTGAATAAGAAATAATTGGATGGGGCGGCTCCTGTGGCACAGCGAGCAGGGCGCCGGCCCCATATACTGAAGGTGGCGGGTTCAAGCCCGGCCTCGGCCGAACTGCAAAAACAAAAAAAAAAAAAAAAAAAAAAAAGAAATAATTGGATGGCTTATGAGTCTCTGGTGGCTATATATTTAGGTGTGTTTTTTTTAATGGAGAAATTTTCTTAGTGAGGTTTACTATCTTAACAACCTCTTCCCCCCACCCTAGCCCCCATCCCCACCCCACCCCAGTCCCCACCCCCCATCTGAGTGACTTAAAACAGCAGGTTATTTTGCCCTCATCTAGGCGGGGGAGGCTACGGTTTTGCAACAGGCCCTGGCTCTGCTCTGCCGGCTCATTCCAGGACGCAAGCTGGGAAAGTATCCTTTGCGTAGGACACGCCTGGGAAAGAGCAAGAGGACTGGCCAAAAATCAAGAGGCATCTTAAACCTCCTGTTCCAGCACGGCAAATGCCATATTTACTGTGTTTCATTGGTCAAAGCATGTCACATGGCCAACTCCTAGTCAGAGAGGTGGAGACATACAATCCCCCTGCAAGAATCATAGCAAATCACATGACACTGGGCAGGGATTAATAATACCCTGAGAGGGGAGGGGGGTAGGGAGTAATTTAGAAAAAGAATATAATTTAGAATGATAACATAAACTCATTAGAGAAAATTTGGAAAGTTGGAGGGAAAGAAGAAATTAAAAATTACCTGTAACCCACTGTTAACATTCTGATACGTTTCTTTTCAGTACGCATCTGTGTATATGTTTGCTTGTTGTGACAAATTTAAGGCTATATGTATAACATACACAAAATGGCTGATTTGTAGGCTGCTTATTTATATAGAATTATATATAGTGAACTTTTTCTTACATAATTTTTAAAAAAAAATCATTTTGGGCTGGGTACAGTGGCTCATGCCTGTAATCCTAGCACTCTCAGAAGCTAAGGCAGGGAGATCTCTTGAGCTAAGGAGTTTGGTACCATCTGGAAGAAGAGTGAGACCTGGTCTCTACTAAAAATAGAAAAAAATTATCCAGATGTGGCAGGCAGGAGGCTGAAAAGGATCACTTAGGCCCAGGAGTTTGAAGTTGCCGTGAGCTAGGCCAATGCCACAGCACTCTAGCCTGGGCAACGGGATAAGATTCTATCTCAAAAAACCCCAAAAAGTGTAATATAAATGAAAAGGTCTAAGAAATCAGATATGGAAACACTGAAACCATCATATTTGTCTTGAAAGAAAAAAAAAAACACAGCATTTTTATTGAGATAGATTATAAACACAAGTCAGACTATGAACAGCACTTCATGGACACACCACCAAAGCCCTTGATCGTCCCACTTGCCACTTCCACCAATTTGTCCTTCCCTGCTCTTTGAAAAAGTTTCACTGGTCAGGCTCAGTGGATTTACACCTGTAATCCTAGCACACTGGGAGGCCAAGGTGAGCAGATTGCTTGAGCTCAGGAGTTTGAGACCATCCTGAGCAAGACTGAGATCCTGTCTCTACATAAATAAATAAATAAATAAATAAATAAATAAATAGGCTTGGTGCCTGTTGCTCAAGCAGCTAAGGTTCCAAACACGTACACCTGAGCTGGCTGGTTCGAATGTGAACTCATTCTAGGATTATTCCCTGGCACTAGAGGAAGAAGGATCCAAGAGGTCTGGATACCTAAGCTTATCTTCATTCATTCATTCTTTCACCAAATATTTATTGAGTACTTACAATGCACAGAAATACAGCAGTGACAATGACAGAAATAACTCAAAGTCATCATGGAGTCTATGTTCTTGTGATTTATCTGCCACCCGAGGTGTGACCCTCCCACATCATTCACCACCTGGAGCTTGGTGTTTTCCAAAATACTCTGCAGATCAGAATCACCTGGCATCCCTGTGAAAAGACAGATTCTCAGAACATCACCCAGGGATTCTGACTTCCTTTTCTCTTACTGGCAAAATAGGGAGCAGAGCAAACACTGCCACGGTCTTACTGCATGTTTCAGGGGAAACAGCATGTGCAGAAGAGGTTTGGAAACCATGAACTTACTCTCCACTGGTTAGCATCCAGGTGGCTTGGAAGTTCAAAGAAGCCAGCCAAAGGCCACTCAAAGTCTGTGCGCCATCACTGTGTCCTCCCTGCCCCCCCCCACCTCCTTTCTGGACTCTCTAGAGACATGAGTCAGGAGCAATCCCAGACTGGAAACTGCCTAAAGTTCATCCCCAGGGGGCTACCTGAGTTGTGTTCTGGCATTGCTGACCACAAGGGTTCAGAGGACCAGTCAGTGCTCTTAACTGACAGTTCTCAGGGGTCCTGCCTTCCCCTTCGTACCTGCTAAAATGGGAGACGAACCCAAAGATTAGAGTAATGAAATATAGGGCCTTGGAAATTCTCATCACTCAAGCTTCTTCTCCCACTAGTCCTCCAAACACCCACCTAAGGCTCCAATTACCTCTCCCATTTTTCAGTAATAAGAGACTCCAAT
The DNA here is from genome assembly GCA_963573935.1 of Arctocebus calabarensis. Taxonomy (NCBI): domain Eukaryota; kingdom Metazoa; phylum Chordata; class Mammalia; order Primates; family Lorisidae; genus Arctocebus; species Arctocebus calabarensis. Next base: position 11,796 of record CAUYON010198963.1, read on the forward strand.
TTATAACTGGTCACAAGGCCATTTATAATAATGACTAGCCCAGCCTCCATGCTACTATGGTCAAGGGAATGTAAGCAGAATTATCACGTGGCTAAATCTAGGAGTCGTCAATAATAAACAACTGGCATGTGTTTTGTCCCCTCTGGATGATCCTGCTGCCTGGAAGGCACATATGAAGACTGAAACAGTAGCATCTATTCTGGATGCTGGGAAGAACACTACATGTTAGGAGTCCTGGAATAGAGAAGCAGCCTGGAGCCCTGAGAACTGTGTGGAGTCGAGCTTCTAGTCTAGTCCTGAACTATCAACCTTTGCACTTTTACATAAGGAGGACATGAAATCCCATCTAGTTTAAGCCACTGTTCTGCTACTCAAGCCAAAATGAATCCTGATGTAGTGCTCAAGAGCATGAATTCTGGAATTAGACTCTCTAGGTTCAGTCATTAGTTACATAGTAGCTTTAGCTAATTTGCTTTACTTCTGTGCTTCAATTGTAAATAAAAAAAAAAAAAAGGCTGTTACAGATAGCAGCTACCTCCTAGGATTATTAGGAATGAGCTAAAACATGTAAAGCTCAGCACATAGTAAACACCCATTAAACATAAGCTATTATTGGAATCAGCTATTAAATATATAAAGAATAAAAATATGTTCCAAAGGACGAAATGGAAGGTTATTCTTCTTTCGAATCAGAGGTAGACTTTTTTAGTGCTGCGGCAATAGCAATAGTGCCAATAATAATATCTTTAAAGTTTTTATGGAGGACTTTGCAGGAATTTTTTCGTCAACCCTACATATGAGTTATGTATTATTACTAGCATTTCACAGGGAAGAAAATTGAAGCTCTGAGAGGATAAGATCTTGTCAAACATCTCCAATGAGAAGTGATGGCGGTATTCAAACACACAGCTTTCACTTTCACATTCTCTACATTTTCCACAAATGTTCACTTGATCTTAAGTGCAAGCTATTGCTCTTGCATTGGACTGCTATGCACTCCAGCTCTTTACCACAATCTACACGTGCATTTTGGCGAAGAGTTAGATTTTTCTATTAATAAAGAATCATATGGCTGGCCGCAGTGGTTAACATCTGTAATCCTACCACTCTGGGAAGCCAAGGCATGTGGATTGATCAAGCTCAGGAGTTCAAGACCAGCCTGAGCAAGAGGGAGACACTGTCTCTACTAAAAATAGAAAAGCAAACAAACAAACAAATAAACAAAAACTAGCCTGGCATTGCAGCAGGCAACTGTAGTCCCAGCTACTTCAGAGGCTGAGGCAAGAGAATCACTTGAGCCTAAGAATTTGAGGTTGCTGTGAGCTGTGATGCCACAGTGCTCTACCCAGGACAACAGGGTGAGACTCTGTCTCAGAAAAAAAAAAATCATAGAAAGTGCCAGAAATCATAGAAATTCCCAGTTTTCTCACCCTCTGACACAGCTCAGATGCACAAAGGCCCTTCATTTGATCACATCAAATGCTAGCCCTAGAATATACTTTGAAAAATCAGATCCAGTTGGGGCTCAGCTCAGGAGCGGGAGTAGAAGAAAATCCTTGACCCCTCTTGATTGCAATTTGGATAACAGAGCCTGATTCTGAGTGATATTTAGACTCACCCAAAGAAGAGTTGAGCATCTGGGGCAGGGTGAGGCCTTACAACAGTGCATGTGTTTTGAATTGGCAAACAGAAGCAGCCTGGAACCAGTCCTGGGACACTGCTGCTAACTGGACTGTTGTACCCTTTTCCACGTTCCCTGAGGGCAGGGCCAGTGGCTCTCCATGCATTGGGGGATATAAATTCGTTTCTAGGAAGCTTGCTCACTCTAATGGTTGTGCAAAGCAGACGCCAACATGGTGTAAGATATTGCTGTCTGAGAATGTAAAGAACATATGGGGAGAAATCTTTCACAGATAGGAAATGTGGATTGAGCGCCACCCCCCCGACCCCTCCCACAGCAGGAAACAGGAAGTGAGAACAAAAAGCAATGGGGTAATGGTCTCAGCAACAGCCTCAGTCAAAACAGACCTGAGCTCAAATCCTAGCTTCCTGGGTCAGTGATATGGGCCAATTTCCTTAATTGATCCTCAGTTTTCTCGTCTGTAGAAAGGAAAGCACAGTATACCTACCTGTGAGAATGATTGGTGAGGTTGTGATAAAATGCATGCAATAATATGGGAGATATTCAATAAATACTTACTTCATCCTTTTCTTACAAATCTTTTCCTATGCTGTGACTCTCTGATTCAGTACTGCCTGGAATTTTAAGGCACTAGAAACTTTCCAAAGAGTTTAAGCTGCTTAATTTCTAGCTTCCAAGCTCTTCCCAGCATTACTTTGAGAGGTGAGTGGTAGAAATGGATCAGTAGTAAGACAGACAAATGTGGCTTTGCTTGCTGGTCCGGCAGTCCCCCCTCATATTCCATCGCTCCAGGGTTCTCAGTGGAACAAGAATGGAGTTGTCAGAGCAAGGTGCTCTGCCCAGCCACAGGGCTGTTGTCAGCTCAGCACCCGAAATCTCCTAAGGGCTTGCGACCAGGGTTCAGCACAGGGCAATGGGAAGGGCACTGCTTTGGGGAACCAGCGGCCAGACGCTCAGGCTGGCACTTCCCTGCATAATGTAGGGACTCTGCGCCCCCTGTATATACAGAGAAGAGATTAAAATTAAGCGAATGCTGAAGCCTCTCCAGCGTCAAAGTTTCTCTGAGTTGGTGTGTAGAGAATTTCTATGGGAGGAAAGTGATTTCCGTATCCTTTGTTGATTTCTGTGCGCCAAACCCCTGAATCTTGTTTTCACTTTCTCTTGAGGAAGAACATGTGAAAAGTCTACATGAAGTCATCTTTCCTAGTTGAGGGCTCCTGTGCAGAGCAGTATTGACAGAGGTGGGAGTCACAAGGGAGGCTGCAGAGACCAAAACGACCCACCCCAGCATTTGCTACTGATAATAGTCCCTTAAAGGCGGTCACCCCACAGATCTCCTGGGTCTGCACAGGAAAGCCTGCTTTGTTCTACTTCATAGGAAAGGAGCAAAGAAGTGATACGTTATGTAGTATAGTCCTCTTGCCCCCCAGTCTTTTTTCTTTTTCTTTTCGAGACAAAAGAATCTTTTTATATAAATCTTGAGCCCAAAGTCAAGAAAAAAATTCAACTAAAAAGAGCTTATGTCCTAAAGGAGTTTGTTCTTTTCTTCACACGCACATTTTTTCCTCTTTACAATGAGAGAACTGATGAAGGAAAGAATTCTTTTTTTCAATTCAATTCATGCTTACTCCCTAAAAAACTTCCACATTTAAATGCAGCTGTCCGAAAGTGAGCACAAACCATCAGCACAACAGTTGAAAAGGGCTGATTTACGTGATTTCTTATCTAAAAAGGGAAAGGGACTAAGGCAGATGTTACCTATCCTGATTCTATCCTGGTTTTTTTCCTCCTAAAGAGAGAGAGGTGGAGAGAAACCCAAAAGGGAAAGGGGGTTGTTCTCAGTAGCTTTCCATTCAGATGGAAAAGGAGTTGCTGAAATCCTGCTGGTGTCTACACCTTCTCTTTGCCCTTTCTGGCTGTGTTGGTGCAGGGCTGGCCATTTCCACGGTTCCCTAGTGCCCCCTATTGACCATTTTATAGAAGGAAACTAACCCGGCAGCCTGCACAGCTAAACTTGTGTAACTTATCTTAAAACCTTTTAAACTTCTCAAATAAATTCAAAATTGTGATGCCACCTTTAATTCACTGAGTGGACATTTATAGTCAACTTATATTATCATTTTCATAAACATACAGAATGTTAGGAAGGGTCCTTAGAAATCATTTAGCCAATTTTTGTTTTAAACCAAGTATGGGATTACTTATGAGAGATATTTGTCATTATTATGTGAAACCAAAAAGTGCATTAGGAAATTCTGGGTTAAATAAGAATGAAATAAGCGGGCGGCGCCTGTGGCTCAGTGGGTAGGGCACCGGCCTCATATACCAAGGGTGGCAGGATCAAGCCCAGCCTCAGCCAAACCGCAACAAAAAATAGCTGGGACTCGGCGCCTGTGGCTCAACGGGCTAAGGTGCCAGCCACGTACACCTGAAGTGGCGGGTTCGAATCCAGCCTGGTCCTGCCCAACAATGATGACTGCAACCAACAAAATGGCCAGGCGTTGTGGCAGGTGCCAGTGGTCCTAGCTACTTGGGAGGCAGAAGCAAGAGACTCGCTTGAGCCCAGGAGTTGGAGGTTGCTGTGAGCTGTGAGGCCACAGCACTCTATCCAGGGTGACAGCTTGAGGCTCTGTCTCAAAAAAAAAAAAAAATAGCTGGGCGTTGTGGCAGGTGCCTGTAGTCCCAGCTACTCAGGAGGCTGAGGCAAGAGAATCGCCTAAGCTCAGGAGCTGGAGGTTGCTGTGAGCTGTGATGCCACGGTGCTCTACCCAGGGTGATAAAGTGAGACTCTGTCTCCACAAAAAAAAAAGAATGAAATAAGCATTAAATAAGGAGATTCTTTCCTGCTGGTCTTCTCAGAGCATTTAATATGGACCGTGTATCCCCAAAGGAAATGTGATTTCCCAATCACACTTAACAACAGAACCACTTTTTACATGAATTTCTTGCAAGGCAAATATGCCAGAGAACACACTTGAGAAGTGCTAATAAAGTCCAAATGAATCATTCTACATTTCCAAATTTGGAAACTGAGTCCCATGGCAATGCCAGTGACTGCAAGAACCCCTGTCAGGGGGCCCAGGCTGCTGCTCCACCCTCTCAGAGTTGGCCTTTACTATTTCTGTGTCCATAGGGTATGTTTACTTGTGGAATGGAGAACGGCATCGCCTTTAGTCAATGAGATTGGGAAAGTTAAGTAGACCCTTTTCCTATATGCTCCAACTCCTTGGGGAGGAAAGTTTCTTTCTGGTGTTTTCAATTCAATTTCTGTCTCTTGCAAAGAGCTGCATTGTTTTCTAAAAAGCCTCTGTCCAGCAAATACTTATTAAGCACCTACTATGCACACATACAAAAGAGGGCAACCATAGCACTTGGGATAAGAGCCACAGCTTGCAGGTCAAGGTCTGGTTCTGCCTAGTTGTGGTTGTATATATTCAGACAAGTTATTAGAACCTTTAAGACTCACACTCTCGGCTCGGCGCCTGTGGCTCAAGTGGCTAAGGCGCCAGCCACGTACACCTGAGCTGGCGGGTTCGAATCCAGCCCGGGCCTGCCAAACAACAATGACAACTACAACCAAAAAATGGCCGGGCTTTGTGGCGGGCGCCTTTAGTCCCAGCTACTTGGGAGGCAGAGGCAGGAGACTCACTTGAGCCCAGGAATCAGAGGTTGCTGTGAGCTGTGATGCCACAACACTCTAACCAGGGTGACAGTTTGAGGCTCTGACTCAAAAAGAAAAAAAAAAAAAAAGACTCACACGCTCCACCTATAAAACGGGGATAACAATACTGCCTTCAAGGAATGTGCTGAAGATTTCATTACCTAAAACATGCAAAATGTGAGCACAGTGCCAGGACATGGAAGTGCTCAGTAAAGTCCAGTAGAACCTCTGTAAGTTGACCACGCAAGAAACTGAAACAAACGGGTCCGCATATGGAGGTGGTCACGTAAGGAACTAGGCCTACTGTCCTGATTATGTACATGTGGTGCATGTCCAATCTGTGAACTCATATTAGATCAACTTCAGAAGGCGGTCAACATAGAGAGGGGGTCAGCTATGGAGGTTCTAGTGTGTTTGCCACTTTGTTATAATTTTCGAGGCACAGTGGTCCCTGCCTCCAAAGATTTAATGTCCCAGCTGGAGAAAGTGGATAAGCACACCCAGAAACTTAAATAACAACATACAGGAAGGAATCAGAGATGCCAACGAGGTTTCACATCGCTCTAGTCAGCCCTTTACAGCTGCCTCAAGGGCTCAGAAGATTTCTGAGGGGTTTTGCCAGCTACAGAGAGAAAAAGCAATCCTGAGTGATGGTTGGCACAGGAGTGTGCCGATGTGGTTACGTGGCTTTCGTTCACCAGTCTTAGAATAAAGAACTAAATGCCAGGAGTGGCAGATTAGACAGAATAGCAGCTTCCAGGCTCATCGAGTAGGGCGCTGCACCAAAGGTTCAAACCCAGCCTCGGCCGAACTGCACAAAAAATTTAAAAATAGCCAGGCACTGTGGTGGGCGCCTGTAGTCCCAGCTACTCGGGAGGCTGGGGCAAGAGAAGCCCAGGAGATGGAGGTTGCTGTGAGCTATGATGCCACAGCACTCTACTGAGGGCGATACAGTGAGACTCTGTCTCTACAAAAAATTAAATAAATAAATAAACAGAATAGCAGCTTCCGCAGGAAGTAGGATAGCTGGATCTTGGGGATGGCAGGACATAAATGGGAAAAAGATAGAAGGAGGGAGAGAATCCGGCACTTGGAATTTTCTGAGTCAATGTGCCAAGAATAAAACCAACATGGGCTATTTGGGTGGCAGTAAGTAAACCAGTCTGTCTAGGGAAGGGTTTGATGCTAAAGATGAGCTTGATAAATACAGCAACCAGAGATGCTGAACTGGTTACCAAACACAAAGGATGCTGTCCCATCGTCTCCATAAGTTCCCTCATGTGCACTGAGACACGTGCCTTCATTAGAGTTCAGAACACGTGGGCACATTTAGTCTCTAGAGCCATCTTCTCTGCCACAGAGCTCAGTGAAGCCTCTCTCCTACAGCCCTTGCTCATGAAAACCATACTCTGGTGTTAAGTTTGTGGCTGCTTTTCAGATCTCGTCACCCTTTGGGCACTTTAGAAAATCCTTACAAATGTTTTCCATCATGCACAGATGCTATTGCAGCCCCAGGCATATGAGCTCCTCGGCAAATACAAACAGAAAAAAAAAAGTTGTTGAAAATGAAGATGAAAAATGAAGACTCAATCTACCAGAAACCGTAGTGTTCATGGATGCCCTGTGACTCCTCTGTAACTAGTACTACGCTAGCTCTGGAGGGATGGCAAGGATGTCCTTATTAAAACCAGACGTAAAAATGGGAAGTTGTGAAAAATTCTTATTTATAAAACTTTAGAACTTGGCATGATGAGATTTTATTTATCCATTCTTTTATTGAGTGTCCACCAGACAAGCAGATGTTTCTGCGGTATTTAGGACCTGTGTGGTTGCAAGTGACAGAGACCTCATTCAAATTCATTGAAACAAAGGGGTGGGGGTCTTGTGAGGAATAATGTGGTGGCCGTAAAACCCAAAGCCGGGGCTCTGCAACACCCAGAACCAGGAACTCAAACACCATCAAGGCTTTCTTCTATTCTTGTCTCTGTGGCTCCACTCACTCTCTTCATTAGCTTCTTTCTTTCTTTGCTCTAGGTAGAGATCAGCTGTCTCTGTGCAGTGAAAAAGATAGAGGCCAACAGCTCCTAAAGTTACCAGTATATAACAGCTTTGGACTTTAGGAAGACTCTATCTTAACATTCTCTTTTGTTCCAAATCAAAAAGTCCCAGGGATACAATCACTGAAGCAGTTTGTATCAGCTCCTGTGGGAGCCATAGAGATGGGGCCAGGGAAGGAAAAATTCTGGAAGAAGAGGGGCAAGGTGCTGGGCAGGCGCCAATATAAACGATGTTTGTTAATCTTCCCATATTTATTTTCTCATGCCAACTCAATGTAGCTATCCACCAACAATTCCACTCATTTAATATGCACCTATTTGCTTTTTGAATATGTACTGCATGCCAGCTACTGTCCTAGATTTTAAGGATGCAAAGATCAATGTGATGCTTTGTTTTTATGTGCCTCTTAGAGTGCTAGACTTTCAGAGATACAAAGAAATATAAAATATAACTGGTTTAGGGTTTAGATCCTCTAGAAACTTAACAAATAACTAGAGAAAGACGTATTAGGAGAATAACCCAGTGGTGGGCGGCCCCTATGGCTCAATAGATAGGACGCCAGCCCCATATACCGAGAAGAGCGGGTTCAAATCTGGCCCCAGCCAAACTGCAACAAAGAAATAGCTGGGCATAGTGGTGGGAGGCTGAGGCAAGAGAATTGCCTAAGCCCAGGAGTTGGAGCTGTGAGCTGTGACGTCACAGCACTCTACAGAGGGCAATTAAGTGAGACTCTGTCTCTACAAAAAATAAAAATTAAAAAATAACCCAATGGCAAGCTATGTACTACAGGCAACCGGGTTAAGAGAAGGTTCAAGGTGAATGAGGTCCATGAAGCCTGCAGCCCTCAGGAGAAACATCTTGGAGAGGGTGATACTTCTGCGGGGTCTTTAAAGGGCAAGGAAGCCTTGTTCATGACTCCATGTGCTTAAAGTGCAATATTTTCACATCACACTAAGTGAGGCCCTGTGTGTCTGGAGGCGTTCTGGAATGCAGCCGTCCGCCAGTGGCCCTGTTCCCTTCTCAGAGACAGGACTACCACCCACAGCTCTGCTGATAGCCTTGTTTTTAATTGCCATGGCCTGTTGGATCAAAGCCTCTGAGTTTGATGCAAGTTCAAAATAATTTCCTTCAAGGATTAACTCATCTTCCTGGGGCTTGGGGAGCTACACAAGCAACATCTGGTAGAGCCTGCAGAGGGATTTTTCACCCAAGGAGTTTCAAATTTCAACATGTGAGCATCCGCTGAATAACATCATCGACGGGAAATAGCCCTCGGAGGCCTTATCTGGTGCGGAGAGCGCTGTGTAACCTCCCAGAGCCGTGTTCTGCACGCAGCTGTTATAAATGGTGCAAACTGTAACGGGTTCCTTATCACTCTGCTCCTTGCCAAAGTGACTGAATTCCACACTCACGGGGTGGAAATCCCCCTGTGTATTCCTTGGGGGCCACTCCACAGCCCATCCTGGCACCATACTTACCCACTCCCTGTGCGTGGATCGGCCCCACACACTGACATTTTAATGCAGTCACAGGAAATCTCTTGGGCAGTTCCTATTGTCGGAGCCCATCTGTCACCTCTCTGTTTTCCTCCTGGAAAACCCTGGGGACCTTCTCCTGGCCTCTTGGTAAATCCTGGCTTTATTCCTTCCTCTGTGCTTTGTCTTTGGTATTTCCAGTTCTGCCCTCTGCATCCCATGGCCTAGACCCAGCACCCCTAGAGTTGTCTTTGAGGTCAAGATTTTACAATGTTCTGAAAAGTAAAACACTATAATAGTTAATAGCTAAGTGTCTTGTGTGTTTATAGGGGCAGTGTAGTCATCACCCATGACTTACCAGGGAGAGCAAGGCTCAGAGTTCGAATGAATTGCCCAAGTATAAGACATAACCCCATGTTTGTCCCACATCAAAGGTCGTGCTCTTTTTAAGGGATGAATATGGGGACCCAAGGAAATGGTCATGGGAGTCCCTACTTCCCAGTGGAGGAGAGAGAAGGAAAGAAATGAGGAAAACCCAAAGAGTAGAGGCTCCGAAGTCAGAGAATTTTGAGACATGCTCAGCTGGGTCTAAAGCCAGAACAGGTTTGAGAACATCGAGACCATTGGCATGAACAAGGCTGTTTGCAAATGTTTTTAGGCAAGACTTCAGTAGTGGGCCTGGAAGAGGTTACCAGGAAGTGTAGCAATACACAGACAGCAAACAGCAGGAAAAGGGGGCCGCACAGAGGGTGGAGTGAGATAGGAGAGCTGCTGTGTGTCCACTCAACTTAGAACTCCAGGGGCCAGGCCCAAGAATCGTGTTTGAACAAATCCCCACTTGACTCCAGTAATACTGTGCACACTATATTCTGGGAACTGCTATAGAACTGCGTTTCCCAGCCTGAGCTGCACGTTTGAATCACCTGAAATAATAATACTTGCACTTGATCTCCTGAAATCCTGCTGTAGTTTCTCTGGCCAATGGGGGTTTACAAGGCTCTCCAGGTGTTTCCAGGATTGATTGTTGTAGCTGTAGGGGAAGAAGACAGTCCAGGGTGTGTGGTCAAAGAGGAAGAGGAAGGGCTAATAACTGCACCTGCAATGCACAGTGCTGGCTGGGCCAGGCATCATGCTACTGCTGGGCTTTTTGAGTTTTAATGGGCGTGAGGATTGACCAGTGAGCTCCTGGAAGCCTTCCATGGCACTGCTTCAATGAATCCTCGTGACAAGTCTATGAGAGAGGAACCAGCATTGTTCTCCTTTTACAGATGGGGATACTGAGGCTCTAAGAAGTCACCAGACTTGCCTGGGGCACCACAGCAAGGAAGTGGTAGAGCTGGAACTTGAAAATCGGGTCTTCTTTGATGACAAAGTACTTATTCTTTAAAAAAAAAAAAAAAAAAAAAGGCTCGGTGCCTGTTGGCTTAATGGGCTAAGGTGCCAGCCACGTACACCTGAACTGGTGGGTTCGAATCCAGCCCGGGCCTGCCAAACAACAATGATGGCTGCAACTAAAAAATGGCCGAGTGTTGTGGCGGGTGCCTGTGGTCCCAGCTACTTGGGAGGTGGAGGCAGGAGACTCGCTTGAGCCCAGGAATTGGAGGTTGCTGTGAGCTGTGATGTCACAGCACTCTATCCAGGGTGACAGCTT
>CAUYON010198965.1:0-12219 GCA_963573935.1 Arctocebus calabarensis
ACAGGCGCCCGCCACAACGCCTGGCCATTTTTTGGTTGCAGCCGTCATTGTTGTTTGGCGGGTCCTGGGGCTGGATTCGAACCCGCCAGCTCAGGTGTACATGGCTGGCGCCTTAGCCCGTTGAGCCACAGGCGCCAAGCCCAAAAAGCTTATTTTAATATTTATGAAAATACTAAAAACTTATGGCCAAAAAATTAAAAATATCTCAGTTATCTGCTCTTCTGGTCTTAATGTCATGCTGCGAATCCACAAAGGGTCTGTTTCTTCACCCAGGGGCAGGAAGGCTGCTATAAAGAAAAAGTTTTCCTACCACCACAGTACTCCTAACTGCATTCCTGCTAGCACTTCCTCTAGTTTACATGGGTGTGAGAAGCACCTTTCGTGAAAAATTTGCAGACAAACCTGAGCAAGGTTAGACTCTATCTCTACAAAAAATAGAAAAATTAGCCAGGTGCCTGTAGTCTTAGTTACTCAGGAGGCTGAGGCAAGTGGATCGCTTGAGCCCAGGAGTTGGGGGTTGCTGCGAGGTACAATAATGCCTGTGCCCTCTAACCTGGGTACCTAGAGTCTCAAGAACAAAATTTTGTCTTTTTTCCACATGTAGCACAAGTTCTCACTGGTGCAGTTTACATCAGGTTTTCATTTCCTTGAATAAACTATGAGAACAGAAATGCTAAAAGTGAGTTATAATCTGTAATTATGAAAATCCACAATGTAGAAAGACAGCATTTCCCTGACTATATGCCAAGTCAGTTCGAAAGTCTGAATCCTAAAGGCTGTCCAGAGGCGCCTGAGAGAGAGTCAGTAAACATTCTGGTGGCTCTGCTAATCCTTGGGCCCAGCATCCCAAGGCACAAGTCCTTCACAAAGGACAGATGCTCTACGGTAATATTACAAACCCGGGAACACTACCACTGCTACTCACGAACTGTCTATGGGCAAGACAAAAATGGCCCAGCTCTGTAGTCCAGGAGTGCCTTTTCCAAGGACACTCAGTACATTCTGTGAAAAGTCCTCACCCAGGATGAGAAATAATTCACGAGTGTTATAAAACATGTCTCCAGCAATGGCTGCTTGCTTCTTCTCACTCACAAAAATCATTTATTTTCCTAAAACTGATCCTCAATCTAGCCCTTTTAACTTCATCTTCATGTTGGATTTTTGACAGACCAAGAGGCTCAGATTGATGGCAACTGTGCCATTTGCTGGGGTTGTAAACTACTTCAAAAAGCCCCCAGTCGGGGAGGAGGGAAGATGGGTAGAGGGAGGGTAATTGGTGGGTCCACACCTACGGTGCATCTTAGAAGGGTACAGGTGAAACTTACTAAATGTAAAATATAAATGTCCGAACACAATTACTAAGAAAATGTCATGAAAGCTATTTGTCAACCAGTTTGATGAAAATATTTCAAATTGTATATAAAACCAGCACAGTGTACCCCATGATTGCATTAATGTACACAGCTATGATTTAATAATAAATAAATTCTATTCATTGAACTTAAAAAAAAAAAGCCCCCAGTCTGTGCCAGAATGCCACCTTATTGCCTAGGCAGAATTTACGTTCTATAGAGGGACTTGCATCTTAAGTAAGTGAGTCCTTATAATAAGCACTATGCTAGTTTTGGGAACACAAAGAAAAATTGTACTTTCAGATTTTTCTAATAAAACTCCAAGATGAGAGGATATCAGGCAGTTTCAGGAAGCATGGCATCCAAACTCCAGAGACCTGGTCCATAAAGGGTCTCATGAAGGTAAAGAAGTGACACTATAGTTTGTTAAGTTATTCATATGTAAGATTTCCAACAGGGAGGAAAGCTACCAATTTGTCACTCAATGTTGCCTTTTCTTTTCACTCTTCCACCAGTATGCAAATTTGTTTAAATTAAATCCAAACTCAGCACAGATGAATTTGAGTGCTTCCTTCTTAGCACCAAATCATCTGGCATAATGCAAATACAGAGAAGTTAACATGCAACTGTACTGTGAGATAAGCTCTCTGTGAAGAATTCCTCAGGTTGGGGTGGCACCTGTGGCTCAGTAGGTAGGGCGCTGGCCCCATATACCAAGGGTGGCAGATTCAAACCTGGCCCCGGCCAAACTGCAACAACAACAACAAAAATACCCAGGCGTTGTAGCCGGCGCCTGTGATCCCAAGCTACTCGGGAGGCTGAGGCAAGAGAAGTGCCTAGGCGCAGGAGTTAGCAGTTGCTGTTAGCTGTGTGACGCCACGGCACTCTACTGAGAGCAATAAAGTGAGACCCTGTTTCTATACCAAAAAAAAAAAAAAAAAGAATTCCTCAGGTTGGCTGAGCTTCACATGGGACATCCTGGAACACGGCTACTTAATTAAAACTGACTTAAATCTATCTTCATTCAAGAGTTACTTTTTTTTTGTAGAGACAGAGTCTCACACTTTATCACCCTGGGTGGAGTGCCGTGGTGTCACACAGCTCACAGTGACCTCCAACTCCTGGGCTTAGGCGATTCTCTTGCCTTAGCCTCCCGAGTAGCTGGGACTATGGGCACCCAGCTATTTTTTTGTTTTGCAGTTCGGCCGGGGCTAGGTTTGAACCTGCCACTCCCAGTATACGGGGCCGGCACTCTACTCACTGAGCCACAGGCGCCGCCCTAGAGTTACTTTTAATCCCAGGGGAGGGTTGGACTCCATGACTCATGCCTATAATCATAGCACTTTGAGAGGACAAGACACAAGGATTGCTTGAAGCCTTGGAGTTTGAGGTTATACCACTGCACTATGGCCTTAGTGACAGAGTAAGACCTCATCTCTTAAACAAGGAAAAATTCCAAGTGACTGACTGCTGGAACTTTAGACCAGAAATTGATCTCAGATTTCTAGAGAAAATGAAAGGGGTGAGAATTTACCACATCAGTCTGAAGGAGGCTGAGGATCACAGCAATGAAAAACTATGACCTTGAAGTCAGCCCTGAAGTTTCAATCACAACTTCTTACTTCTGAGACCTGGGGCAAGTCAATTCACTGCTCTCAGCCTCTACTGGCTTCTTGGTAAATGGGAAAAATAATATTACCTATTTTGTAAAGCTGCAGTTACATTTATGGATTTAAAACCCACAAGAAGCACTGACTGAATCAGAGCTGACATCATTATTATTTATGTTACACCCAGAGATTCTAATAGAAAATAAAATTACAAAACTAAAGGCTCACCAGTTTCTGAACTTCAAATTCTGCAGATATTTGCCAGTATCCCTCCTCATTGGGGTATAACATCACAACATCAAAAGCAGAAGCTGTGGCAACAGTAGCATCTTCCTGGCTGAGGGCTAGAGCCTGTATTCTTGCATCGTGCTCAAAACGATGAATAGGATACTTTCCAGTCCTTAGATCCCAAATATTAAGAATTCCTACATAGAAAAAAAAAATGCAGATAATATTTTTAATTTACTTAAGGCACAATTATAAAATATCATGCAAGATAAAGAAAATTTAAAAATAAATGACAAATAAGTAAAAAAAATTTGCATCACATATAACAAAGGGCCAATTTGCTTAACACATAAAGGGCTTCTAAGATGCAGTAAGAAAACAAAATTGAAAAGTGAGCAGAGGACATGAGGATGCTGTTCACAGAAAAATATACTGGACATTTAAACATAAGTGTAAAAAGTCACTCACAATTAGAAAAATACAAATGAAGACTTCGATACAATACCATTTTCCACTAATCAAATTGGTAAAAATAAAAACTTTCATAAATCATGTTGCTGTTACAGAGAAATGGGCCTGCTCTTAAAAATGTTGGTGAGAATGTAAACTAATTTACTCACTTTGGAGGCAATTTGATTGTATTTACCAAGTTACAAATGTATATATTCTTTAACTCAATCATATATTTACATGTACACACAAGTATGCACAAAGGATAGTCACTGTAATGTTTTTAATTATGTCAAAAGATTAGAAGCTTTCTAAACCTCCACCAATAAAGAACTGCTTAAATAATGGCATCTCCACAGTTTGGGATTTGGAATATCATGAGCAGTTAAAAGAGAGACTCAGCCTTATAGGTAACCTATAGAATATTTGTATTAGTATGCTATACTACTTTTGTGTTTTTAGAAATTTACACATAGGCTCAGTGCTTATGGCTCAACGAGCTAAGGTGCCAGCCACGTACACCTGAGCTGGTGGGTTCGAATCCAGCCCAGACCTGCCAAACAACAATGACGGCTGCAACCAAAAAAAAAAAAAAATAGACAGGCATTGTGGCGGGCGCCTGTAGTCCCAGCTACTTAGGAGGCGGAGGCAAGAGACTTGCTTGAGGGAGGGCAATTAGTGGGATCACACCTATGGTGCATCTTAGCAGGGTACTGGTGAAACTTAAAGAATGTAGAGTATCAATGTCTTTATATAGTGATCAAGAAAATGCCATGAAGGCTATCCTTAACAGTACGATCAAAATATTTCTGATTGTATATGAAGCACATTCTGCCCTATGATTGCACCAATGTACATAATTATGATTTAATAAAATTATTTAAAAAAAAAAAAAAAAAGAGACTTGCTTGAGCCCAGGAATTAGAGGTTGCTTTGAGCTGTGATGCCATGGCACTCTATCCAGGGTGACATCTTGAGGCTCTGTCAAAAAAAAAAAAAAAAAAAAAGAAAGAAAGGAAGAAAGAAATTTACACACAGAATATCCTGGGAAGGATGCACAGGAAACCATTAACAATGACTGGCTTCTAAGGAAAGAAATCAGAGGAAAGGAATAAGAGCAGGAAAGAAATTTACTGTATAGTCAAAGATGTTTTCTAAAAAGTCTCTTTACCAAAAAGTTAAAAAAATGTCTCTATGAAAGAGATCTAAGAAGAATGGGATTATATTAATTGCTAAGTAGTTTGAACATATGAAGTTCATAATTCATTCCTATTTATGTATTCATTCATTCATATAACAAATAATTATCAAACACTGTAACGTGCCAGGCACCATTCCAGACGCTAGCAATACCCCTAAATGGCCACTAACCTACACTCAAAGGTTCTTACAAGTGCAATCTGACTATCCTTTATCTGAACTGCTTGGGATCAGAAGTGTTTTAGATTTCAATTTTTTTTTTTTATTTTGGAATATCTGTATATACATAATAAGATATTTCAGGGCAAAACATGGAAGTTATTTATGCTGCTGTACATGCCTGAAGGTAATTTTATACAATATCTTAAGTAATTTTGTACATAAAACAAACTTTTGACTGCAACCTGTCACATGAAGTTAGGGGGGGAATTTTCCACTTGCGGTGTCATGTCAGTGATTAAGAAGTTTTGAATTTGAAGAACTTCAGATTTTGGAATTTCAGATTAGGGCTGCTCAACCTGTATTTGACCTCCTTCCTCACCAACACCCATGTACAGTCTTTGTTAGCAGTGGTGCTTCGTTCTGCACGGCTCTCAAACAGGAGCCTCACTATTACACATTATTTAAAATGCTGATTTTACTATATACTCTTTTTCCCCAGATTTGATTTGCTTATTGCTGCTACCCAGATCAATTCCTCATAAAGGTATACATACTGGCCATGTCACCACCTTTCCGGAATTGTCCACAGCAGTGATCTCTGAGGTGGTCCCTAAACCAGCACCATTAGCATCACCTGGTGACTTGCTAGAAATGCAAGTTCTTAGGCACTAGAAACTCTTGGGATGTACACTCAAGTTTGAGAACCAGTGGTCTATAGCAACTTATACTTTGCTACCAGAAGTATAAAGTCTTCTGTATTTGGAATATCATAGATTCTTCTTCCCTCAAAAATAATTTCTTTTTATTATTCCTGCCCACTAAGCTACTCCTTTTCCCTCAAAAATTTACTCAAGAAAATAATTACTTTCTGCATTAGGCTCAAAACTGCCATGTTCCAATTCTGATTAATTTTATTCTTCAAAATTCAATGACAAATAATTGTGTGGAGATAACACACTATATGGCTATTTGTTTGAGCTCAAATCCAGCCCCATCACCACTTGCTAGCTGAAGGACTCAGGGGAGTTGCTTAACAGCTGTCAGTCTGTTTTCATCTGTAAAACTCAAGATAACATACCTACTGCACAGGACTCTTGGGTAGATGAAAAGAGACCAACCATACAAAATGCTGAAGCCAGGCCATTCCTTTCTACCTTCTATTTTATCTATTCTATAGTGCCTATTGTATTATAAAACATATTTTAATCAATAATGATAATATCCTCTACATTGCTCACCTATAAATTGTTCAGTCCTATTTCTATAACTTCCTAATACGTAGGACAGATAAGATTCACTTTTCCTCTCTTTGTAATCCATCTTTCTTTTTTCTTGCCTTCTACTTTGTTTCTAAACTGTAAATGCTTTGAATTTAGGATCTTATGATAAAATATCACTCACTAAATATAAAGAATTGAAAGAAAATAATGCATATGAATTGCTTTGCAATATTTTCAAACTGTCAGGAGGCTAAGTGATTAAAAACAAAAGAAGAGCCTTCTTCAAAGTTAAATGTTACTTCAAATCTAAAACACAGTGTACTCGTCTAAGAATTATGATAAACTTGGGGGATAAGCAGATCACAAAAGGCTCCATAACACATTTCCCTGGCAAATATTTTGGCCAATTATTACCATTCTGACTCAGAAGAAAAAAAATACACTGCAGAAAATGTCAGTGGCTTTACACATTAAACAGGAGATAGCATCTCCCATTCCAAGATTTTTTTTAACACATGCCTTTTCCAAAAAACTCTGCATTGCATTTATTTTGAGACATCATAGCAAACAATAAAGAGAAATAAAAACCACTATTTGTACAGTGCTTTTAAGAGGTCAGATACTTTTTACAGTCAACCTCTGAGTACTTACTTTCAACTTGGGAAGAGTATCTCTGAAGAAACAAAAGCGTCCAGTGATTAAACAATTTGGTCCAAAGCCACTTGAGGCGTGATAAGGATGGATTTTAGCTAGAAAAGTAACAAGATGAGCAGCTGCATTTGCAAGTGCAGAAAATAACTATGAGCTTCATGAGTAACTGACGTGCACCATCAAACTCACCCTGTGTGCTGCCAAGTGTGGAAGCTATTTAACCACAGCTCGTTCTAAGCACACATGGAGTTTATCTACAAACACATTTTTCATTATTAATCAAGTATTGGTTTTGCTGGCATCATTTTTCCAACAGAACTGTATGTAATAAAATAACCTTTACAACAAAGTTGTACTGCAGAGTTATACTAAGAAGGGTGTTTTGGGGGGGAAAAATGTTCCAGAGCTCCATCAATTTAACAGTCAAACCTTCCTCTATGTGAATGTCTATTTGTGTCATATCTTTTTCAATCTCCTCTACTTCAATTATAAAGCATCTCACTTGGTCGTCACTTGTGAATGGTGCTGGTATCATTAGCATCAACATGACTCGGTGCATGAACATTTAGGACTGTTATGTCCTCTTGATGAACTGACTCTTTATCATACACAATGTCCCCGTTTCCCCAGTTATTATGATCTTTGCTCTGAAATCCACTTTGTCTGATATTAACATAGCCACTTCAACTTTCTTCTGATTAGTGTTAGCCTGTAGATATTTTTCCATCCCTTCACTTTGCCCTGCATCTTTGTATATTTGAAGTGGGTTTCTCGTCGAAAGCATATAGTTGGCTTTAATATGACTAGAGTTTAATCTATCACTTTTCTGATATTTTCTGTTTATCCCCTCTTTGTTCCCTTTTTTCCTCTCTTTTTGCCTTTTTCTTTGGGTTAATTGAACATGTATTTATTCCATTTTAATTCCTTTGTTGGCTTACTAGCCAAAACTCCTTGTTATTATTTTAGTGGTTGCTTTAGAATTCTGACCTACCTCTTTAACCTAACACAGACGATTTTATATCACTTTGTTATATAGGAACTTTACAGTAACCTACTTCCATTTCTTTCCTCTCAGCCTTAGTGCTATTATTGTCATACTTTCTTATTTCTACATATGCTATAAATCCTACACATACTGCTATTATTTTTGAATAAGCAGGCAATTATCTTTTAAAGATATTTAAATAATAAGAAAAAGCCATTTCTATTTTTCCATGTAATTACCACTTCTGGTGTTCTTCCAATATCACTTTTAACAACATTATAAAATCCTGCAGCTTCTGCAAGGTTTGCCATTTCACTGTGAACTATATTGTTGGATATCTAACCCATAAGTGCATGGGCAGTGTGAGCAGAATATATCTGCAATATGATAAAACTTGACCTTTCAAATTAATTTACATCAGATTAAAAAATCACTTGAGAAGTGAATTTCTTTGGCTCTAACAGTCACTGACTACTTCTTCCTTAATAGTTACATAATAAATATGGACCTAGTTCAAGTTGAAATATCAGGAAAAGTTAGCTGTTCCTTTTAGGGATGTTAAAATAGTATGACAGCATGACAAAAAGCTGACACAGTGGTTAACAAAAGGGGATGTCTGAGTGAAAGCTACTTTTGTAAAATCATGTCTACTTTTACAATCTTGAAACTGCAGGGACATAAACAGTAAAGACTTAAGTTATAAGAATGTTTTATAATATTGTAGCCAATCATCATTCATGTTAACCAATATTTAACCAAAAAGGAACTGATGCAAAAATACTTTCAACAAGCAGTTATTAAGCCCCTGTTCTGATGCAAGGCACTCTTCTAGGCACTGGGGATATTGCAGTAAATAAGACAAAATAAAACAAAACAGTCCCTGACCTCATGAAGCTGACATTCTAGTGGTGTCTAGCAACCACCTCATTTGGAAGCATGTAAGGATAAAAAAGGGTATGATTTCTATTCTCACAGATCACACACTAGAGAGAAACAAACATTTTAATAACTAAAACATAAAATATGACATAGATATATATACAAAATGCAGAGGAAAAACAAATAAGCTTATTAGCTTTTTGTCATGCTGTCATACTATTTTAATATCCCTAAAAGGAGCAGCTAACTTTTCCTGATATTTCAACTTGAACTAGGTCCATATTTATTATGTAACTATTAAGGAAGAAGTAGTCAATGACTATTAGAGCCAAAGAAATTCACTTCTCAAGTGGATTTTTTAATCTGATGTAAATTCATTGGAAAGGTCAAGTTTTATCATATTACAGACCCAGCAATAAAATGGATTTCACTCCTATCACTGTGTGGACTTATGAAGTGGCAGGATTGTGAGCTTTTCTTTCTATATTCATCTTCGGTAATGAATCTGAAGTGCTAAATGTGGCTAAACACCAGTGAAGCTTTGCTGAATGCTTGTCTTGTGTTTTAACGAGAGAACTTTACAAACTTGGTTGTGAGAAACAGATACCCACTAAAACTGGCTTAAACATAAAAAGGCAACTGAAAAGAAATGAGGCTATTTCATGGAGGCCAAGGACAGGAAGTACAGCTGGAAATTATAAGAGATCAGAACCAGGAAGTAGGAAGACATTCAGAACCAAGACAGTGTGTAATGAACACTATACAGACATAAACATCTATACTTCCCTCTTCAATTGTTTCATTCTTTTCTCTCCACAAACCAGCTTTCTCTAGTCCCTGAGTACATGGAGAAAACTGTCTGTCTCCCACTCCATAAGGTCTCCTATTCCAAGTACACATCAAGTCTGAGTACTTACCATTTATCCTCCTATAAACCAACTTCCTCCAGGACTAAGGTCCCCATCTCTTGTCCCACCAGCTGAGGCCAAAAAACTAACTCAAATACTATGAAATGCCCACCTCTAGAGAGAGGTTATACCCCGAAATGTGTCTCTTACATCTCTTTTACATTTTAGGGCAAGGTAAAACAAGAGAAAAATTCTCAGCAAACATAAAGGGAGGCTCTATGCAGTTTCTTAGTAGTGACTTAAGAACCAGGTTTTTATTACAGTACCCTGCACCAAGCAAAACCCTTAAGGCTGAAACTTACAGCCCCCACTCTGCCCACACCAGGAAAACAAAGTAGAGCAAGTGTATTTCTTCTTCCCTAATAAAACCTCAATAGCTGGATAAAAGAGGTTTAATTTTGAGGTGATGCAGGGATTGTAACATACTGTTCCACTCCTGAGAAATACGAAAAAGATACAGACAAAAGAAAAAACCGTGTTTCTCAAAAATATCTGGAAGATGACAATGAGGGCCACTGGTCCAATAAGGTAGATAGGGCTAAGGCAGTCTCACCTGCTCCCTGGCCTTTGGACCCTCACCTGACAAGGACAGCCAAGCTAAAGGAACTCTTGAGCTCTGCCTAGCCTAGGAATAGTCATTAATGATGACATGAGTGACGATGGCCAGTCTTCTGAGGAGACATAAAGCCTGCTCAGCAGCTGTGGACAGGCACCCATGCCAGGCTGCTGCATGCCCCTCCCACCTCCCAAAGGAGGACAGCCAGAGTGTGGTAATGAAACTACACATAGTGGAAATGGGATCTAAATGAGTTTAAACTGATTTATGTTAGCTTTTGTAAAGATTACTCGATATCTGGAAAGTGCTACCACTGTGAAATAATGTCGACAATCCTTAAGACCTCCGTCTAATGGTACTTGCACAGAATATTTATATTCCTTGTCATGGGAACAAGGACCATAATGGATACCATTTTTGTTTTATTAGGGATGCATATTTAAATTAATCTGCTATTTGCCTAAACAATTAGCTGCTTCTGTTTGTGTGCACAAAGCCAAAACTGCAATTAGGCTTCCATCAAAAAGATAAGTCCCAACTAAAACTATCCCAGTGGAGTCATAAGAGCGCAGGGCAGAACTTCCCAAAATTACTTTTTAGCATAATGGTAATTATGTTAATTGCTTGAAAGGTAAATAACTGCTGAACTGGTTTTGGGAAAAAACACAATTGGTAATGCCCCTCCCCTTTGATCTTTTCCATATGCCATAAAATTTAAAACAGGTTAACAGTTCAGAAGGTCATAGACTGATCCCTTCTTGAATTACAGAGGTGGTCTTGTGGTCTTTAGTGCTTGCTTTCTTGGAAGGCAGTTATGCTCACCACTATACCAGCAAGGCTTTAGTGCTTTCTTGATTAAAATTTACTTCAGCTAAGAACTCCTGCCTTCTGGAGCTTGCATGATAAACACCTAACACTTGCTCTCTGCTTCAGGGTGGTCAAATAGACAGGATCAATTAACTATGTTCAGAGACACTGAATGAAAGCTATTTATAAAGATAACTAGCAGTCTCAATTTCCAGCACATAAATAAGCACTTGCCTATCAGAAATTAAGCAGGAGTCAAAAGAAATCTGGGAACAAAGGAAAAGATATTTAAACAAAGATTTAAATATACTCAAGAGTACTCACTAACTACATACTTCTTCATTTATTAAGTCCACACAACATCATTCTGCAATTCAGGCCAGAGGCATGAAAGTAGCATACAATTTGAGAGGAAAAAAGACAGTTTTGCTCTCTCGGAAGAGGTGCAAGAGAGATTCACATGGGTGCAAACAAGGGCCATAAAGAAGAGCTAAATCAGGCTCAGTGCCTGTAGCTCAAGCGGCTAGGGCGCCAGCCACATACACCAGAACTGGTGGGTTCAAATCCAGCATGGGCCTGATAACCAATAATGAGAACTACAACCAAAAAAACAGGTGCTGTGGTGGGCGCCTGTAGTCCCAGCTATTTGGGAGGCTGAGACAAGAGAATCACTTGAACCCAACAGTTAGAGGTCGCTGGGAGCTGTGACGTGGCACTCTACCGAAGGAGGCAGCTTGAGACTCTGTCTCAAAAAAAAAAAAAAAAAAGAAGACAAAGAAGAACTAAATCATGGAGGGTCTTGAAAAAGGAAAAACAAGGTATCAAAGTTGACCTTTTACTGAGCTACCCTACATGTCATCCTCAACATTCCAGCTGACCACAACTCTAAAGCTGAACTATGTTGCCTGAAGCCGAAAAACAACAGTGAACTTTCTGGAAGCTGTGCTTTAGACTGGCAAATGAAAGAAAATGAACATGCAAGATCACCAATGCAGAAACTGAATCAAAAGAAGGGGAAGTAGCTCTCAAGTTAACACAGAAAAAACTTTTTTTTTTTTTTGAGACAGAGCCTCAAGCTGTCACCCTGGATAGAGTACCATGGCATTACAGCTCACAGCAACCTTCAATTCCTGGGCTCAAGCGAGTCTCTTGCCTCCGCCTCCCAAGTAGCTGGGACCACAGGCGCCTGCCACAACGCCCGGCCATTTTTT
>CAUYON010198969.1:0-89923 GCA_963573935.1 Arctocebus calabarensis
AGTTAATGATTTCCTGTTTTATTTCTTCCTGCACCCAACTGTCATTCAACAGAAGGTTGTTTAATTTCCATGCCTTTGTGTGGGGTTGAACATTTTTGTTGGAGTTGAGTTCCACCTTTAGTGCCTTGTGGTCTGAGAAAATACTAGGTGAAATTTCAATTATTTTTCAGCTCGGTGCCTGTGGCTCAGCGGGCTAAGGCGCCAGCTACGTACACCTGAGCTGGTGGGTTCGAATCCAGCCTGGGCCCGCCGAACAAAAATGATGGCTGCAACCAAAAAAAAAAAAAAATGGCTGGGTGTTGTGGCGGGCACCTGCAGTCCCAGCTACTTGGGAGGCGGAGGCAAGAGACTCACTTAAGCCTAGGAATTAGAGGTTGCTGTGAGCTGTGATGCCATGGCATTTTTTCCAGGGTGAAAGATTTAGGCTCTGTCTCAAAAAAAAAAAAAAAAAATTTTCAATTATTTTGATTCTATTGAGGTTTGTTTTGGGTCCTAGGGTGTGATTAATTTTGGAGGATTGTTCCATGGGGCAATGAGAAGAATGTATATTCTTTATCTTTGGAAATGGAATGTTCTATATGCGTCTGTCAAGCACAGTTGTTCTACGGTCTCATTTAAGTCCCTTATATCTGTGTTTAATTTCTGTTTAGAGGATCTGTCCAGCTCTGTAAGAGGAGTGTTAAAGTCCCCTCTTATTATGGTATTATAGGATATAATATTGCTCAGACTGAGTAAGGTTTGTTTCAAGAATCTGGCAGCATTTAAATTGGGGGCATAAATATCTGGAATTGAAATGTCTTCTTGTATTTTTCCCTTGACCACTATAAAGTGACCATCTTTGTCTTTTTTGACTTTAGTTGCTTTAAATCCACATGTTTCTGAGAATAAGATTGCAACTCCTCTTTTCTTCTGAACTCCGTTTGCCTGAAAAATTGTCTTCCAACCCTTAACTCAGAGTTTTAATTTGTCTTTTGAAGCTAGGTGTGTTTCCTGCAGACAGTAAATGGATGGCTTGTGTTTTTTAATCTAGTCAGCCAATCTATGCCTCTTCAGTGGGGAATTCAACCATTAACATTTATTGAGATAATTGATAAGTGTGGCAGTGTTTTATTCATCTTATTTTGTGAGAGTCCATTGCTTAGTTTTATCTTTTGCATCATTGTGGAGGCTAGGTTCTGTCCTTTAATTTTTGATTTCTTACTTTGCTGTCGATCCATTGTGATGGTCAGTATGTAGAACAGGTTGAAGTATATCCTGTAGAACTGGTCTTGTTGTGGCAAATTTCTTCAATGTTTATATATCAGTAAATGATTTGATTTCTCCGTCCATTTTAAAGCTTAGCTTAGCAGGATATAGAATTTTGAGCTGGAAATTGTTCTGTTTAAATAGGTTAAATGTAGATGACCATTGTCTTCCTGCTTGGAAAGTTTCATTACAGAAGTCTGCAGTCACCCTGATGGATTTGCCCCTGTAGGTCAATGGGCACTTACTCCTGGCAGCTTGAAGAATCTTTTCTTTTGTCTTGACTTTGGACAGGTTCATCATAATGTGTCTTGGAGAAGCTCAGTTAGAGCTGAGGCAACCTGAGGTCTGATATCCCTCTGAAAGGAGTGTGTCAGAATCTTTGGTAATATTTGGGAAATTTTCATTTATAATATTTTCTAGTATGACTCCATTCCCCTGGACTCTTCTTCCCTTTGTGGGATACCTGTAACTCGTATGTTTGAATGCTTCATAAAGCCCCATAATTGTGTCAGTGAATGTTCTGCTTTCTCTCTCTTCTTTTCTGCCTCTTTAACTATCTGAGTTATCTTAAGAGCTTTGTCCTCTACCTCTGAGATTCTTTCTTCTGCATGGTCTATAATCTGTTGTTGATTCTTTCTATTGCATCTTTAAATTCCCTAATTGACTGCTTCAGTTCCTTTAGCTCTGCTATATCCTTTCCATATTCTTTATATCGTTCATCTCTTATTTGATTCTGTTTTTGGATTTTCTTTTGGTTATTTACCACTTTATCAGCAGTTTCCTTCATTGTTTCCATCATTTTCTTCATTGTTTTCATCATCTGTATTCTAAATTCCCTTTCTGTCATTTTTAACATTTCTTTTATATGTTTCCTTGCCCTGATTTTCCTTTCACTTCCTCATGCTCTGTAAGTTGCCATGCTCTGGACTAGGATTTCAATGAGTCCTTTTTGGTACAGGACCAGCAGGATGAGAAGATTGAAGAACAAGAAGGGAAAAAAGAAAGAAAAAAAAAGGAAAGAAAAGAAAAAAGAGACAAGTTGGAGAGCAACGTGCCAGTAGGGCTGGTTTCTCTTTGGCTTGTCAGCAGGTGGCTGTCTTTCACTTCTGTGTTCATGTAGTTTTCCATCTGTGTGTTTCTGTGTCCTAATCTTCTCTTCTTATAAGGACACCAGTCATTAGCATTATGGTAGATTAGGGTCCACCCTAATGAACTCATTTAAACTTAATTACCTCTTTGAAGACCCCATCTCCAAATACAGTCACATTCTGAGGTACTGGGGGCAAGGACCTCAACCCGTGAGTTTTTCTGGGGGTGAGGGCGTCATACAGTTTAACCTATAACAAATATGTATTAGGCTGGTCAACTTATAGGAAGAAAGCCCAGGTTGGGAGTTATTCAAGAATTCCAGGTAAAAGATGAGGAAAGTCTAAACTGTAGCATTGACAGTAAAAATGGAAATGAGATTTGAGATTGAGAAACTTTACGGAAGAAGAATTTGATACAAGACTAAGAATGAATGTGGAGGTGCCTGAGTGGGAGGAGGCTAGCTTGACTCCCAGATTTCTTTGCTCTAGAAGAGAAACTAGCTTGAGAATGAAGAGGAGAGCTGTGCCATGTCCCTGTTGAATCAGAACTGTGATAGCCGCCCAACCTGAGTGGAGTAAGCTATTCTGCTTCCCCATCCTAAAGTGGCTTCTTATAACATGGGCTATGTCACACACAACTGAGAATACAGTTTCTTGAGATGAGTCTTCAGACACTTATCACCATGTTATTTTGACAGTTAATTCCAAAGTCTTTTAATTTTTTTCTCAGTAATTTGTTACATTCCTTTCGGCAGGGACTATTTTATTCATTTTGCCCAGTTCCCCAGTATATAGTACCTGGCTGCACACGTATAGAATATAGGATGTAATAGCTTGTGCTTAGTAAATTCTGCTTCAGGGAATGATTTGTCAGTCGCATTGTTATGATCAGTTACTTGTTCTTTGCATATTTTAATCAAAGCATGATACTAACGCCTGTTTGGCTTTCTTGCAGCATGAGAAGACTTTGGGACATTCCATGAGTCATTCAAGCAACATTTCTAAGGTAGAATGCCACTGAAATAGTTATTTATTACCTTAGAGTTTTTGTATTATTACCTTGCATGTATGTGTTTATGCTCTTTTAAAGATATAAAGTTCTTGTTAAATTTCTGTAATCTGCTCTAGGATTATACAAAGTGTAGAGCAGTTATGTTTTTCTAGTAAGGCAGTTTTGAGTGTGTATTGGGAGAAGGGATTTATAGAAGAAAAATTCATTCCCCATCCCCCACATAAATCATATACTTTAAAGGAGAAAAAGTCTCAGTCACCAGAATCTGTCATCTCAGTTAGGGCTGTATTTGACTGCAAGTAACAAAAAGCCAATTGTGGTGACTTAAATAATTATGGATTTATAGGATTCAGATGACAAGGTACCTGGAAGTAGGTGGCCTCTGCTAAGGCAATCGCAGGGGTTGCCAGGGACCCAGGTTCTCTTTCTTTCCTGTGCTCCTTCCTTAGGACATTGTGATTCTTCTACTTGGCATGTTGTCTAACCCTGAGAGCTGGACCTCTAGGCACCTTGGCTGTGGCTGTCCAGCTGCCTGGCTTCTGCTTACGTCTCAGCGGCCAGAACTGGATCACAGGCCACCTTTAGCTGGAAGGCAGCTAGGCAAATGGGGGCTTGAGGGGTGAATCAGCCATTCCACAGCATCTGCCGCACCAGTGGTGAGCTCACTTTAGCCTACCAGGAGCACATTGGCTGTGATCCAGAAGCCAGCAGAGTGGCTGTCATACAGTGAGCTTGCTCCCAGGCAGTGCCCGTCTTTCACCCCAGACACAGACTCTTGGTCCCAGACACAGCTCATTGGTCCATACAAGTATGGCCATAAAGTTTCCTTGCAGGTGTGGGCCTTCACCCATGTCTCCGGTATATGGCCAAACACGACATGGATCCTGACGGGAACATTTGAACAAGTGACAGACTTTGTCCTCTTATCTTAGGCCTTCTAGACACTCTGAAATAGTTATTTTTTTTTTTTATTGAAATAGTTACATTTTTGCCATTTTTAACTTACTAACTACACATATGTTTTCATTCAGGTCATATTATTTTTTTTAAACTAAAATCTAGCAAATCCTCTAAGACATTAGTTGGTCTGTTCTTAGGCATATTTGTAATTGAATCATCTCATTCTTCTACTTTTGTGTAAAGGAAAACTGAATGCCTTCCACTGAGTGCTTTTTCATGCCCAACCTCCATTTCTTTGGCTATTCCTTTAGCCAGGTATGCTGGCGCTCTAGCACTGGGCAGTGATACATCAGTAATATCTGGATAAAATGTCCAATTTAGCCCCATTACTTTTCAAAGGAGCTGTTCAGCATATAAACATCTAGAAAAACAAGAAGGTGCAGATGCAGACAACCTGTTTGGTTAAGTTGAATTAAATATGTTAAAAACATATTTTAAAAACACATAGTAGCACATACTGCTTTGCCCTAGTGGCTAAGGGCAGTTCTAAAGGAAGTTATCATCCTGTATCTGTTTATGGGTTCTAGCATAGTTTTATTTGAAGAAAAAATTCTTCCAATAGTTATAAAATGTTTGTGAAACATTAGCTTAAAATGTCTAATGAAACATTATGGGCTTGGCCTGGGGTGTGGGATTAAGGGTTTTGCATTTACGCGGGCGTTATTTACTAGCTATGTGACTTTGAGGAAGGCTACTGCTTCTGAGCTTTAATTTTCTGATGAGTAAAATTAGGGTAATAAGGCAAACTTGAGGGTTGTTGTGAGTCTTATGTTAATGTTTGCCAGAACTAAGAGGCAGCTTTCTTTTTTTTTTTTGAGACAGAGCCTCAAGCTGTCACCCTGGATTAGTGCTGTGGCATCCCAGCTCACAGCAACCTCCAATTCCTGGGCTCAAGCAATTCTCCTGCCTCTGCCTCCCAAGTAGCTGGGACTACAGGCACCCACCACAACACCCAGCCATTTTTTGGTTGCAGCCGTCATTGTTGTTTGGCAGGCCCGGGCTGGATTCAAACCTGCCAGCTCAGGTGTACGTGGCTGGCGCCTTAGCCCGCTGAGCCATGAGGCAGCTTTCTTATTACCCTGAGCCAACCAACCTGACTGGTGTCAAACTTTTCTCAGTTATGTTAGGTTGATTGAGCCCTGGGGAACAGTCCTTAATGGTAGCTATATTATTTATTCCTGATGAAGGGAAGAACCATATACAATAAAATCTCTGTAAGACCACCCAAGGGACTATACAGAACTGGTCAATATGTGGAGGTGGTCAACATAAGGAATGAGGCCTGCTGTACTGATAAGTACATGTGGTGCACATCCTGTCTTTGAAATTAGTTTAACTTAAGGTGATGGTCATGTAGGGAGGTAGTCAACTATGAAGGTTCTCCTGTACTTTTTCTTTCTTCTAGCACATTTTTATTCTGCTTTTTGTGCATGATACTTGTTGGGGTCATAGGAGAATATCAAGAGTGTGCCCTTAGAAATTGATTACTCAAAGAACTTCCTCATGAATCCATTGGCAGTAAAATTTTGTTGAGAGTGTTAAGGAAGTCAGCATGCTGTGTAAAGTTGTTAGGCATGGACCAGTTCAGTGGGACTGGGGAGAGTAGGCAGAGGCCCCTATGGAAGAAAACCTTGTTACTGAGAATACAGTTCCATATTGCAGTATTTACCAAATGAACCTGCTGTTTGAGGACACTGTTAGGCAGTGACATATAAGACTGTATCTTTTGTAGATGATTTCTCCCATTCAACAGATTATCTCCTCACTCTCTCGATTGTTTCCTATACTGTGCAGAAGGTTTTTA
Organism: Arctocebus calabarensis; assembly: GCA_963573935.1. Classification (NCBI taxonomy): domain Eukaryota; kingdom Metazoa; phylum Chordata; class Mammalia; order Primates; family Lorisidae; genus Arctocebus; species Arctocebus calabarensis. The sequence goes on from CAUYON010198969.1 coordinate 6,110, forward strand.
GTGTGATGTAGCCCTATTTGTCTGTTTTTGTTTTGTTGCCTATGGTTTGAAGTCTTAGCCATAAACTTTTTGCCTAGACTCACGTCTTAAAGTTTAGTCCCTATGTTTTCTTCTAGTAGTTTTATATTTTGGGGTATTATATTTAAGTCTTTAATCCATCTATAGTTGATGTTCATGTATGGTTTCATTCTTCTGCATATGTATGTCCAGTTTTTCCAGCATCATTTTTTGAAGGAGGGTATCCTTTTCTCAATGTATGCTATTGTCACCTTTGTCAAAAATCAGTTGTTTGTAAATATGTGGATTTATTTCTGGGTTCTCTGTTCTATCCTACTGCTCTATGTGTCTGTTTTTATACCAGTACTGTGCTGTTTTGGTTATGATGGTCTTATAATATGTAGCATTTTGATATGCCTCCAGCTTTGTTCTTTTTGCTCAAGATTGCTTTGGCTATTTGGGCTTTTTTGTGGTTCCATATTAATTTTAGGATTGCTTTTTCTATTTCTGTGAATAAATGACATTGGTAGTTTGATAGAGACTGCACTGACTTTGTAGTTGCTTTAAGCAATATGGTTATTTTAATGATAATAATTCTTCTGATCCATGAGCATGGAATATCTTTCCATTTGTTTGTGTCCTCTTCAAATTTTATAAACCAGTGTTTTATAGTTTTCCTTGTAGAGGTCTTTTATCTCCTTGGTTAAATTTATTCCTAGGGTATTGGGGTTTTCTTTGTTTTGGGGGGGAGGGGTTGATAGCTATTATAGGTGAGATTGCCTTCCTGATTTCTTTCGGAGCTAGTTCATTATTGGTATATTGAAATGCTACTGTCGGTTTTTGTATCCTGCCACTTCACTGAATTTATTTATCAGATCTAAGAGGTTTTTGGTGGAGAAGATCAAGTCCTTTACAAAGGAGAACAATTTGATTCCTTTTAACAATTTGGATTCCTTTTATTTCTTTCTCTCACGTGATGCTCTGGATAGGACTTCCAGTTCTACATTTTTGTCCTTTGAAGTGGTGTATCATGTTAATTGATTTGCATATGCTGAATAATCCTTGCATCCCTGGGATAAATACCTCTTATTTATTATGTTTTTGATATGCTGCTATATTTGACTTGCTAGTAGTTTTTTTGAGAATTTTTAGATTTATGTTCATCAGGAATTTTGGCCTGTAGTCATCTTTTTTTGTTGCATCTTACCTGATTTGGGTATTCGGGTAATTCTGGACTTGTAGAATATGTTAGGAAGAATTCTTTTTTTTCTCTCCCTGATTTTTCAGAATAATTTGAAGAGGATTGGTATTTGTTCTTACCTGATTTGGGTATTCGGGTAATTCTGGACTTGTAGAATATGTTAGGAAGAATTCTTTTTTTTCTCTCCCCGATTTTTCAGAATAATTTGAAGAGGATTGGTGTTTGTTCTTCTTTGAAAGTTCGGTAGAAGTTTGCAGTGAAGCCATCTGGTCTTGGACTTTTCTTTGTTGGGAGACTTTTTTGGGCTTTTCACTGATTTAGTTCTATTACTCATCATCAATCTGTTCAGTTTTTCTGTTTCTTCCTTATTAAATCTTGGTAGGCTGAATGTGCCCTTGAATTGATCTATTTCCTCTAAGTTTTTCAGTTTGTTAGTATATAGTTGTTCATAATAGTTATTGATGGTCTTTTGTATTTCTGTGATTATCAGTTGTAATGTTTTCCTTTTCATTTCTGATTTTGTTTATTTTGTTTTTTTCTTAGTTGGCTAGTGCATTATTGATTTTGTTTGTTCTCATACAAACCAACTTTTTTGTTTTGTTGATGCTTTATATTGTTTTATTTGTCTCTGGTTTAGTGCTGGTCTAATCTTTATTATTTCTTTCTTTCTACTGATTTGGGGTTCAGTTTATTCTTGTTTTTCTACATCCTCAAAGTGCATTGTTAGATTGTTTATTTGAAATCTTTCTACTTTTTTGATGTAGACATACAGTGCCATAAAACTTTCCTCTTAGCGGGCTTTTGTTGTATTACATAGGTTTTGATACATTGTATTTCCATTTTCATTTGTTTCAAGACACTTTTTGATTTTGTCCTTTTACCCAGAGTCATTCAGGAATGTGTTATATAATTTCCTTATAGTTGTACAGTTTCTAAAGTTCCTCTTTTTGTGAATTTATAGTTTTTTGGGTTTTTTTGAGACAGAGCCTCAAGCTGTCACCCTGGATAGAGTGCTATGGCATCACTGCTCACAGCAACCTCTAATTCCTGGGCTCAAGCGAGTCTCTTGCCTCCGCCTCCCAAGTAGCTGGGACTATAGGCGCCCGCCACAACACCCAGCCATTTTTTGGTTGCAGCCATCATTGTTGTTTGGCGTGTCCGGGCTGGATTCTAACCCACCAGCTCAGGTGTACATGGCTGGCGCCTTGGCCCGTTGAGCCACAGTCGCCGAGCCGGATTTATAGTTTTATATCATTGTGGTCTGAGAAAATACTTGATATGATTGGACTTTTTAAAATATGTTGAGACTTTTTTGTGTCCTAAAATATATTTTATTGTGGAGAATGTTGTATTCTTTAGCTGTTAGAGGAGATGGTCTATAAATGTCTGTTAGATCCATTTGGCCTAGTGTGCAATTTAAATTCAATGTTTATTTAATGACTTTCTCTATAGGTGATCTGTCCAATGCTGAAAGTGGCATGTTGAAGTCCCCAACTATTATAGTATTGGCATCTATCTCTCCTTTTAGATCTGATGATATTTTCTTTATATGTCTATCTGGTTGCTCCAGTGTTTGGTGTATATATGTTTAGAATTGTTATATACATTTGCTGAATTGATCCTCTTATTATTATGTAATGGCCTTCTCTGTCTCTTTTTATTACTTTTGACTTAAAGACTGTTTTATCTACTGTAAGTATGCTATTCTCCCTTGCTTTGGTTTTGTTTGCATTGAATATCTTTTTCCATCTTTACATGTGAGATGAATTTCTGTTAGGCAGAATTTTTGTTTTATCCATTCAGCCAGTCAGTCTTTTAAGTGGAAAGTTTAATTTATTTACATTCAGAGTCAATATTGATATGTGAGGGCTTATTCCTGTTATTTAATTAAATGATTTCTGTTTTTTTTTAATTTTTATTTTTGTAGAGACAGAGTCTCACTTTATCACCCTCGGTAGAGTGCCGTGGTGTCAACACAGCTCACAGCAACCTCCAGCTCCTGGGCTTAGGCGATTCTCTTGCCTCAGCCTCCCAAGTAGCTGGGATTACAGGCACCTGCCAGAACACCCAGCTATTTTTCTGTTTTTGCAGTTTTTCTGTTTTGCAGTTTGAACCTGCCACCTTCGGTATAGGGGGCCAGCACCCCACTCGTTGAGCCATAGGCGCTGCCCCTGGGCTTTTTTTTTTTTTTTTTTTAATCCTTTGTTTCTTTTTTTTTTTTTCTCTTATTATTGTGATTTGGTGGTTATCTATAATGGTTATATTGGGTTCTTTCTTTTCTTTATTGTGTTTGCTTTATCTGTGGGTTTTATACTTCTGTATGTCTTCATGGTGGTAGATATTGTCCTTTCACGTCAGGTATAGTAGTTCCTTAAGTATTTCTTGTAGGGCCAGTCTAGACTTGATAAAGATTTTGCTTGTCTGGGAAAGGTTATTTTTTCTTCTAAGTGATAACTTTACTGGGTAGAATATCTTTGTCTGGCATTTTTTCTTTTAGCACTCTGAATAGACATCCCATTTTCTCCTTGCCTATGAGATTTCTGGTGAGAAATCCACTATTAGTCTCATGAGAGTTCCCTTATAAGTGACTAGATACTTTCCTGTTTTTAGAATTCTCACCATCTTTGACTTTTGATAGTTGGGTTATTCTGTGCCATGAAGAAGAATTTTTGTATTGTATTTGTTTGGGGATCTCTGAGCTTGTATCTAGATCAGTTGTTCTCAACCTTCCTAATGCTGTAACCCTTTAATATAGTTCCTCATGTTGTGGTGACCTCCAACCATAAAATTATTTTCATTGCTACTTCATAACTGTAATTTTGCTACTGTTATGAATCTTAATGTAAATGTCTGATATGTAGGATGTATTTATGCGACTCCTGTGAAAGAGTTGTTCAACCCCCAAAGGGGTTGCAACCCACAAGTTGAGAACCCCTGATCTAGATGTTTAAATGTCTCTAGATGTCTCTTTCTAGACTTGGGAAGTTTGCAGCTATTTATTTTGTTAAATAGGTTTTCTGTCCCTTTTGTTTTCCCTTGCCCTCTGGGACACCCAAAATTTGAATATTAGGTTGCTTTATGTTGTCTTATAAAGCTTTGCTAATTCGTTCTTATTCTTTTTTCTTTATTTTTATATGACTAGATTATTTTAAAAGACCTTACTCCAAGTTTTGCAGACAGAGTCTGGTCTATTGTTGAAGCTTTTAAATGTATTTTTTATTTCATTTAATGAATTTTTCAGTTCCAGAATTTGATTCTTTTTTATGGTATTAATCTCTTTGTACATTTCTCATTTATATCATCAGTTGTTTTTCTGATTTGGGGAGGGTATTGTTTTTCTGAGCTTAAATATTTAGTATTATTTTTAATTCTTTTTCTGGAATATCATAAATTTCTTTTTTATTAGAATATATTGCTAGAGAATTGTTCCTTTGGGGGTATTATGTTTCCTTGCTTTTTCATGTTTCTTGTTCTTATATTGATATTTGTGCATCTTGAATAACTATCCTTTTTTCCAGTTTTTTAAGATTTGCTTTCATGGGAGTATTTTTCCTGAAGATGCATTTGTAGTGTTAGTTGTGTACAGCACATTGGTTTGATTCTGCATGCATGCAGTAGTATAGTCTCCAAATGATTTCTTTGGTTATAAATAATATCCCTCATGTCTGTGATTTCCTTGGTGGCTTAGGGTTTGATTATATGAGTGGAAGCTGTCATTAAATTTTGCTGGGGATGGGGATACCTGGTTGGCCTGTCATTAAGCCCCATTGGTGGCACTGGAAGGTCAAGCATGCCTGTCTATGGGCCCAGGGCAGTGTACATTGGCACTAGAGATAGTGGGTCCAGGCAGGCTGGTTCTTGTGCCTCTAAACTGCTTGTTCAGGTGCTGATAGTGGCAGCATTAGGCCAGGTGTGTGAATGAATTTGGGGGCAGACATCTTGAAGCCCCTCCTCTAGATTTTGATTGGTTAGTTTTTCTAGCCCACTTTGTCCAAATGGAATTTCTTTAGATACTGGTAATTAACATGTGCCAGGTTATCACAGGGATTGGGCTTTCTGGAGCCTCTGCTGATGCCTCTCAGGGGAGGTTTGTAGTGCAAAAAGGGCAGCACACAGACATGATGTTATTTTGCCCTGAAAGAGGCCTTCTCTTTCAACCCACTGGACTTGGTCCAGGTGACACCGTTCCTTGATTGGCAGCACTTACCAGCAAGAAGACCATGGAAGCCTGCAGCACTGGTGCCTCCTCCCTGCCGCTGCCCAGGTTCTCTGGGCTTCTGCATTTGCTGAAGGCTGGTGCCCTGGACTTAGCACTTGGTATAATTTTATTCAGATAACATAAATATTATGTACCTTTGGTTAATCAAATATTCTTGGGTAAAAGTCAGACTGGACATATTAATGAGCACTTAAGATTATTGCTGTTGGCAATTATTGCTTTGGCAACCTCAGTGAATTTGAGCATTGACCATCCTAGACCTCTTGACTATTTCCCAGTTATTATTGCCTTTAGAGGAGCAAGATACAACAGGATGTCGCGTGTCAGATGTAAATACAGCCTTACCAAGGAGGCTTGCTAACTCTCTTTTTCTCTAAGGGGATAGACCTTGATGCGGCTGTTAAGACCAGAGTCTGTTTCTCTTTGTTTCTGAACCCACAGTTGACCAGTGACAGACTCAGGTTACTTAGTCTTATGGGGTGTGTATAAGGCAGAATTTCTTAATTTATGCTGAATCAATCAACAGTCCCAAAAGAAGTTACTTATTTTCATATGACAAAAATAAGGGGATTGGAAGAGTTATGTGGAAACAATGGAATCGGAGGCGTTGTGTGGCATTGGGTGGCAACAGCGTTTTCTGTCCGCCTCGGAGCGCCGTGTAGCCTCCCGTTAGTCCTGGCAGAGCCATGGGCAGTGTTGCTATTTGGTTCTCCTTTTGGCAAAGTTTGACCATATGTTTTTTTCTTCTGGCTTTTTACAGTTTAGTTTCTGGATAAAATTTGAGGACACCAAGTTTTAAAGTTTCATTCCAAGTCTCCTGAAGGTAGAAGAGAAGCAAGTTTAAAACGGTTTCCTAATAATACTAAGACATTATTTGCCTTTTTCACTCTTAATTCTCTCATGAGCTCACAATGGAGTTTCCAGAGGCTGAACAGCATGCAAGATAGCATTTTCTTTCAGACCATAGTGGAATGTGTTCTCATGTTTTAAAATGTTCTAATATGTAATGCACGTAAGGAAAAACTCTTTGGGTGCCTCAGCAATTTTAAGAGTGTAAAGTGGTCCTGAGACCAACAAGTTCAAGGATCTATGTTTTAGAGGCACAGTCTCTGTGAGTGTATTTGTTGCATTCATTCAGCATGTGTTAAGTAACATCTGCTGTGTGCCAGGTCAGACAGTAACAGTTTTCTAAGTTAACATATTCCAGAAACATCTTCTCCTAAACTTTTGGAATGAATCATTCCATAGCAGAGATGAAACCTGCTGGTTTATTCTGTAGGTTGTTGTCAAGAGTGGTAATCTACACAGAAGCCTTGCTTCACAATGGAGGCGTTCCTGGAATGGTGTGTGTTGCATTCCTGCATCTCCTCTGATTTATTTGATCTTTGCTGCAGCCCTGTGGATTGTTGACCTAATTTTTAAATGATTAAACTCCTCGGTGGTGTGCTCAGTGGAATGGCCCCAGTACACAGAATCAGGACTTTGGAGTCAAGAGCCAGTACTTTGGCCACCACCCCAGAATTCTATCAAACAAGAATTCCTGGCAATGAAAATGTATTTTGATTATATTTGAAAAGTTAAATATTTAAAGGGAAGCCTATGGTAGTAAATGGTCCTTTTGAGTGGTAAATAACTCACAAACAGCCCTTTAACCATGTTATTTCTGGTGATTTTGGATTTTTACGTGGTTACATCTGTAGTTTCTGGAACTATGAAGCCATCTTTGTTGCCTTTAGAAATTGTTCCCTTTAGTTTAATTTAGTGAAAACAAATTACATTTGTAAGATCTCCAACTATAATATGGAGACCTGCTCTGGAAAGCAGTCCCTGAGAAAGTCTCTTCAGCTGCTAACTTCCCTCTAGCAGCACTGTAATGTATGCCTCTCATTGTGCTGGGGATACATTGCCATTCATGGAATTCTTAGTCCCTCTTAACAGGCCACCAAAGAAAAGAATTCAGTGTTAGTTCTACTTGCTAACAATGCTAATTTGTCATTTATAGTGGAAATCATTCTAGATTTCAGTAGCTTTTATTGTACATTCTTTTCTATGAATCCTATATTGTATATATTTACTTTTTTAATGGTGAATTTTAACTAATTGCCTTTGTGAAAGCTCATTCTTGGCACAGCCCTTCATCAAGAGTCAACATGTATTTATGGAGACAGCCACAGAATGGCCTCTCCTCCTTTAATTGTAGCTCATTTTTAAGTTGAGTACAACTGTGCGTTTATTTATAGAAATCAGAGGCTCTCATAATGAACATTAGTGTGACAGAGTAACTTCTGTGCTAAGCAGAAAGTTTACTGAGCTGTGATCTTAGATATTTCAGTGTCTAAACACCAAGTGAGACTTTATTTAGCTCTATTATATGAAGCCAGGCCTATTTATTTGGCAGTTCAGAGCAGATCACTCTGTCTTAGTTTAGAAGTGAGGAGGACAGTAACCTTTAGCAGCTTCCTGAGCAGGAAGCACAAATAAAGTGGTTTGGTGAGCAGGATTTCTAATATGGCCCCCTAAAGATGTCCCACCTAATTGTCCATAAACTGTGAGTGCCATGAGATACTACTTCATGATTGTGTTGCATGGTGCAATTGACCTTAAAATAAAGGAAATTATTTTGCTTTATACACGTGGCCCCAGTAGAATGCCAAGAGTGCTGACAAGCTGGTGGCAGAGGGGGATGTCAGAGAGATGATAGCTCAAATGAGTTGAAGATGAGGGGGAATGTTCACAGCCCTTAGGTGGCAAGCAGAAGTGAACAGGGCATCAGTCCTCAAGCAGAAAGGAACTGCATTCTGCCAACAACCTAGGTGAACATGGAAATGCGTTTTTCCCCAGGGCCTCCAGGAAGGAGGAGGCCTGAGCAGAGAATCCTGTCATGCTGTGCCTGGACTCCTAGTCCATGGAAACTGAAGTGATAACTTTGTGTGTAGTTTGTAGTGACTTGTCATGCAGCAGTACAAATCTCATACAGGTGACAAGTGCTGTCCATGAAGTGGAAAGACTTTCTCTCTTGGGAGCTGTTGGAGCCATTTACTTCTGAAGTCTGTGGGCTGACAGTGTGACATGATCTCTTGATTTAGTCATTTTCTTCTTTTATTTACTTAGATATTTTATTCTTTCTTTGTAGAAATAGTTACACAGTGACATTCAGGTTACTATGTTATGATCTATAGAGAGAAATAGGTTTTTTTGTTAAATTTTATTATTTTATTTATTTATTTTTTTAAGACTATCTCACTTTGTTAATGCTGCTGCGTCATAGCTTTGAGCAACCTCAAACCCTTGGGTTCAAGTGATCCTCTTGCCTCAGCCTCCTGAGTAGCTAGGACTACAGGTGCCTACCACAATGCCTGGCTATTTTTAGAGACAGGCTGTAATTCTTGCTCGGGCTGATCTCAAACTCCTGAGCTCAAGCTCCGCCCTCCTTGGCCTCCCAGAGTGCTAGTATTACAGGCATGAGCCACCTTGCCGGTCTGGAAAATCAGTTTTATATTGAAACCTAGTTCACTCACACACAACTGAAAGGCAAAATTACCCCCAAAGATTTCATCCTTATTATGACAGACAGACTCTGACATTTTTTATTTTATTCTTTTCTTCTCCATTTTTAAAAAGGAAAAAATCACTTTCTTTATATGTTACCTCAGAATTAGAAAATTGTGAGCCATTAGTTGTGCTTTTACTTCTTATTTCTTAAGCTATCAGTTAACATATTATTTTCTAAATGAACTTCTGCTTCAGAAATAATGCTCAGGGTAAAGCGGACTGTGGGTTCTGAGGTCTCCATGACAAGTCAGTGTCCCTCCGCTCAGGTTCTCTGGCCTCTCTCCTGGATCGCCTGGGGCCAGCACAGATGGCAGCAGTGCCTCTCTCTGCGTGTTTCACTTGGCTTATCTATTACTGGGCATAATGAGCTTTGTCTTTCTTTTTAATGACTGCCTAGTATTCCTTTCCTTAGAAAGAACAGTTTCGCCCCAGTCATCTCCAAACTGATTTAGGTTGATTCCAACCCTTCACTGTCATAAGCAATGATGTGTACAAATCTTTTTGTGCAGGTTTGTGAGATTGAATTCCTAAAAGAATTATTTTGGGGGGCAGAATATATATGCTTTTGTCATTCTGAGGACAGTTGCTATCTTGTAGAAGTTTACCATTTGTTTTCCTGCCAGCAGTATATATAGCATGCCTGTTTCCTCTACTTTTGCCAATACAGATATTATTTGATTAAAAAAATTTTTTTTTTGCTAAGTTGGCATCCCATTGTAGTTTTAATGTGTATTTCTCACTGTAAAAGAGGTTAAGCATCTTTTCATAGTTTGAGTCATCTGCACATCCTTTCCCAGTTTTTCTATTGGTCACTGACTTAATTTACCATAATTTGGTAAATTATAAAATGACATAAACATGAGCCTCTTATTCTCCATATCCAGCCCCTCCTCAGGTTCCTCCTGGCTTGGGAACAAGCTCACCCAGACCCTTCCTGTGGCCCTGCACATGTTGATGTTAATCAGATGTAAGTCAGATGGGCAGATGCAATGTTGTTAGGGTTCTGAGACCCAAAATGTTTAAAAGAAGGCCCAGTGGGGGCTTGTGACAGAGAAGAGGGAAGGGAAGGTACACTGAATTATAGGTACACTGAGTAGGTACCAGACGTCTGCTGCATGTGTGTACTGTGATAGCTGAGAAGAGGAATACCAGTTTTTGCCAAGGACATATGGAAAGTTTTCTTTTCCCCATATGTTCTTGGAATCCTTGTTAAATCATTTAAAACAACAAATGTGATAGAAAAGCTAGCCACTAAGAGACTTATTTGAGTATAGCAAAACATACTGGGTAAAAGTATTTTTCATTCCTGGGAAATAAACTGGGATTTAGGCTTGGACAGAATCCAGAGGTTTCTTTTGGCATAGTTGATTACAACATCTTAAGAAGAGGGGATTTTTACAGGAATTTTTTTCAGTTTTATATTCTTTTTCATGACTGGAAAGTCTCTAGTTTGACAACCAACAGAGACCTTGAGGAACAGATGGTTTTAGTTTTCTTGACATATTTGGCTTTTCTCATTATGAACATTGACACCTTTTTTTCAATAACTGCCAAGTCCTGTGTGATCTCATCCTATGGAAAGGAGATATAGGTGTTCTCCAGAGGTTTATAGCACAGACCTCTGAGGCAAGTACTGTCCTAGCCCTCAAATGCCACCCTGCCTGCTGCTCTCAGGACAAGTAGGAGAGCTGGTGAGGTCTCTTGCTGCATCTAAGATTGCTAGCCTTTGTGTTGACTTCTGGAGTCCATTGGCAGAATAATACTTAAAGCTGTAGACTTCAAGAATTGTTGAGCTGGCCAGTCTCTGAGATGCTTGTTGACTGATTGATAGAGTACACTTAGCTTGATACTAACAACAAATAAAGCTCTTTATTTTATTTTATTTTATTTTATTTTTTGAGACAGCTTCAAGCTGTTGCCCTGGGTAAAGTGCTGTGGCATCACAGCTCACAGCAACCTCCAATTCCTGGGCTTAAGCGAGTCGCCTGCCTCCGCCTCCCAAGTAGCTGGGACTACAGGCACCCACCACAATGCCTGGCTATTTTTTGGTTGCAGTTGTCATTGTTGTTTGGCAGGCCCCGGATGGATTTGAACCCTTCAGCTCTGGTGTATGTAGCTGGTGCCTTAGTCACTTGAGCTACAGGTGCTGAGCCCAAATAAAGCTCTTTAAAATTGCTGTGGTATATGAAACCAGCACATTGTACCCCTTGATTGCACTAATGTACACAGCTATGATTTAATAATAATAAAAATAATAATTAATAAAATTGCTGTGGTGATCTTTCTGCATATGGATTGGTCCTCAGCCTTGGGACATGTGCTCTTCTTTAGCTGGTGACAGAGAGCAAGCCCCAATGAGAGCTGTGATGGCCCCACAAATCTTGCTGGTTTTCTTTATTTTATTGAAGGAATCAGCATTTGTTAAAGCTGAAGTTTATGTAAAGTAAGTAGATTTTTAGGATTTTCTTGAAATTTTATGATTTGGTAAGAGAGACCGTTTTATTAGGAAACTTGTTGAGGCTTGTACATTACCTGCTGAGAGTGTCTTATAATGTTTTCATGACATAGAGAGAGTGTAATAAAGGCAGGAACACAGGTGGAAGATGCTGAGGTGTTCATTTTTCCTGAATAAAAACTGAGCAGCAGCAGAATCTCCCCAGCCCTGCCGTGATGTCTTTCCACCAGTGGACTGCTGCCATTGTCTTCCAGCCTTCATGTCTGTAGTAACTTCATGACACACCTACATGAATTCCTTGTGATACATCTGAGAGGTTGAAATACATGGGGAAGGAAGAATGGGCCCCGTCACGTATGTGAATGGCGTGGCTGCACTGACCCTGATTGGGTGCCATTGGCCAGATTAGACCCCTCCTCCTCCCACAGCGTTCACCTTTCCTTCAGAATGCAGGAAGGTATAGTGGTTCCCAGAGGATACTTCTGTCTGTCTGCCATCCTTTACGGGGAAGAGGCTTCCTTTTATACCTTATTTCCAGCAACTGAGCTTGATTCAGCAACACAGAGAAAAAAGTGACCTCATAGCATTGAGGGGACAAGGGTGTGAATACCACCAGGTATTTCTTCCTCCAAGTATATGGGGGAGGAGTGGTGACAACTCTGATCTCTCTACAATGCACGTGGCCAAGGATGTGGCCGTCACAATGCATTTCCTGCCTTGTCTATAGATACAGCACAGAGCTGGTCACCCTCAGAAGTAAAAGAAGGGAGCAAGAAGTTGATTCTGTCCCAGAATGGTGTTAGGACTAAATGTCAGACAACAGGCAGATTGCAGGAGTTTGGAGACCTTCGTACGGGTGTCCTCATCCTGAGTCCTTGTGGTGTCAACAATGGTAAAGCCCTTGATACCAGAAGGCTTATGCTTGTCTTGGGGGTAGAGGAGCTCCCAACAGACTGAATCTGTGATGGCTTCCCCTGGAGGAGGAAGCTGGAGAAAAAGGATAGTTCGTACACTAGGGCCAAGAGATTGCAAGGAATATGCTGGTATAGTATCCACATGGCTCCCAAGATGCTGCTCATTTTGTTTAGGAAGAATCTCAACAAAGTAGTGATGGGGATTACTTTGGGGATATCATTTTTGTGTCTCCAAGTAAATTTTAGATTCTTAAGAACTTTGACCATTAATGTTTTTAAAGAAAATGTACCCAGTGTCCAGATGCACATTCAGTTAGAAACTAAATGTGGACTCTTTGGTGACTCAGAGGATGTGCTAATTGAGTAACAGCATGTGATCTCAGCATACACATGCAGCATGCTAACAAGTAACTTCTTGGATCACATTTCTGTAGGTTGAGTTGGATTTAAAATGATATTTAATCTTTGTTCTGGGTAGTAGGAATAGCAGTCGAATGAACACCTTAATTAGAGTGCCCATTCTGCCAGATTTGCTGTGTGTGGGCCAGCACTTTCTGGGCAATGGCCACACCTGTCCTGGTGGCTGGCCAGTGTCAAGGATCCCACAGGTGGAATGCCAGGATGAGAGTGCATCTCTGCTGGTGACACTTAGAGTGGGGCTAGGCCTCAGCTGGGGAATTGTGAGCCAGGGCAGAGCACCCTTGCTTTCAGGAGTTAGGGCTAAGGGCTACTTGGGTGGGCCTGGCAAAAGGAGATGGTGACTTGGGCTTATTCAGGATAGTAGACTCATAGCACTGTTTTCCTGGGGCTATGTGGGTAGCATGGAACAGGTACTAAGGTTTACTAACCTAGGGAGGAAAGAGTGCATTATGTAAATACACAGATACACATGGGCATGTGAGGCCCATAGAGGCTGGCGTGGGAGCCCTCTGGCGGTGGTTATGCAGCCTCAGCTTGGCTTTTCTCCCTGTCCCTCCTTCCCTCCGATGCTTTGTCCTCGCTGTGGTGCCTCCTCTCCCTCCTAGATCTTTTCTGTCATTTTGACTGTTCAGTATCCCAGAAGTCCTACTCTATCCCATCACCTCTTGCTGCACATTCTTTCAAATCTAAATTTTCGTCTTGACTTTTCTTCTCAATTCCAAGCTTAGAGTAGTTGGGAACATTTTATTCTCACTCTCCTCCTAGGCCCTGGTTGAGCTGTGACTGGCAGTTCTGTGTTTAGGTGGGCTCCCTTTTGTATAAGGAGCCATGGGAGGGTGTCAGGTTTCATAGACCATAGCATGGGTGCCATGCAGGAGGTTGTAGGGTGGGTAGGAGAGATCTCTCAAATCAGCCAGCCTGAATTTAGGGTCCACTTGGGAACTGGGGAAGAGGTGGCTGACGGAGGTACCTGAAGGCAGGGAGCTTCACACTTCTTTTACATTTGTGTAGCACCTTTCAGTACTTGGTTTCTTGAGTTCTGTATGAACTAATTAATTAAATGCTCAGGACACACTGAAATCTGAATCTGCAGGAGATCAATCAGTAGGGGTTCCTTAGTCTGAGACTTTTCTTGGCTACACTTTTATCCACAGATAAGAAGAAAGTGCTACTGGATTTGTTTTGCCTAAGCTTGTAGGGTCTCATAGGTAAAAACTGAAGAAAGAAGTGGATTAGAACACTCAAGACCAAAGTGTAATGAAGGCGACATTGTTTGTTTTGACACTTGGGTGCAAGTGAGCTAAGAGCTAAAGGATGTGGGGGGCATTTAGGGAGGGAGGCCATCTTAAGTTGCTGGTCAAGAGGGGGCTGGTTTCTATCAGGGACCACCAAACTGTTGATCTCATCAGGATGTCAAAGATGTTATCTCATTATGAGACTTTTCTGGCAGGTTCTTCTTATCAGAGTTCCAGCATATTTCTCTTGGATGGTCTATACTTGGGGGCCGGGCAAGCCTGCAGCAAGTCTCTCTCCTATCTGAGTTATGTCCACTTGTAACAAGCCTCTCACAGAATGGCTTTTCAAGACAAGTTAGTTTGGCCAACCTTACAGGGATCTAGTCATTCTTGGGGTTTTTAATCATCACCATTCAGAAGGACACAGCACATATGGTCCGTCCTCCTGAGTCTTCCTGAGCACTGACCAGAGATATGTCATTACAGGCTGGGAGTCCTCCACTGGCGTCAACCTCGGCTCCGGTGTCCACCTTCTCTCGTACTTCTGTCACACCATCCACTCAGGACATCTGCAGGTAATAGTCTGCTTCACACGCTACACTGATCAATGTGCATCTCAGAAATAAGCACTGGTGTCCGTAGGTTCTTGGGTTTCCATTTGCTTGATCACTCTGCCTTTGATCTAAGCAGTTGGCCCAGTTCATGTGCTGTTTGCTCACAAGTTACCCGCAGTCTCTGCCTAAGCCCTGGTTGATCTGTGAGTCTCATTTCTTCACTTTGATGTCTGTTCTGTTCTAAAATTGTTTTTACTTTCTGTGCTTTTATTCCATTGTTCTGCATGCAGTTCCAGTGCAGTGTTTTCTGAGTGTTGTCACCACAGTACCGTGCAGTCTGCTGTTGTCTTGAAAACTCCTCAATGCCAGAGTTCTCTGACACAAGGGCTCACTGTGACAGTTATCTGTAAAGACACAGTACAGGCGTCAAAGACAAATTCCTTTGGTTCAGAATGGGTCCAGGTCTTGAAGCCTGCTAAGAATACCAAAGCCAGAAGAACACTGAAGTTCTCAAAGTCCCTGAACGATGTGGGTGGGAAAGCCCAGGACACTTTGGAAAGTTTTGACTATGTGGAAAGAACTTGTTCTGAAGGAAAATTAATACTCCCTCAAGATCCGTGTCTCAGAATTAACAGGTTCCATCATAAAGAGAAAAGAACACTGATCTGCAAACCTCTTGGCAATAGCAAACATTCTTGTGTTTCATCCCTTTCTGCCAATTGTTCAACTGCCTCAGAGGTGGGAGCTGGCAAGAGAGGTGCGCACATCCCACTGTTGGATGAGAAAGGAGATTTCCGGGCTGTGTCCAGAAGCTGGCAGCTGCTCCGCTATTTGCTATCGCTGTCACGTGGCTCGAGCACCGGCAGCCTGCACAGGTTCCATGAGCTGGAGAGCTGTGCCACCCACCTGCATGCCGCCAAGTCCTCCAGTGGGCTGGCTGGGAGCATGGGCTTCTGCTCTGATGAAATGGGAGATGATGACGTCTTTGAGGACAGCATGTCTGCAAAACTGAAAAGCAGGGTCCTACGGGCGCCCCTCTGCTCCACAGAAAAGGACAGTGACCTGGATTGTCCTTCTCCTCTCTCTGAAAAATGCGCCCCAGTCTCCCCTGTGTCTCTATCAGGGGATGCCTGCAGGTTGGTTTGCCAGAAAGCACCATTCTGGCCATCTCTGCTGGGACCCCATGTGTCATCTTGCTTTAATATGTGAAGTTTCAGAAAAATGAAGTAATAGGCAACTGTAGCTGATTTGGAGTTAATAATTTTCTCTAGAAGAATAGAGTATTGGTATCATTTGAAAAATGAATTTTTATGATGTGGGTCTCAAGACATTTTCAAAGATGATACAAGAAGAAGAAGCTCCACATATTAAAGGCTAAGCTGATGCTTCTTAGCTAAAAATAAGTAGGTTCTGTGTAAAGAAATTGGAAGAAGGAAATAGTATCTCCAACTTTCCAGCTTGATGGTCCAGATTTTAAATACTTGCTGCCTTCCCAACCTCTTTTAAGTCCTTGCCCCACCCACCCACCCTGGTGTGTGGGGAGTGGCTGTCCTCTAGGAGCTCCTCCCTCCCTCCAGCTGTGCCCAGATCCCAACCCCTCCCTTACTTGTTCAGCATCCTTGTCTGGCCTCCAGAGTCACTTTCATCACGCTCTCGTGCATTCCCCATTCTGACTTTCCCCCAGTTCTCCCCTCCTCATGCCAGCTGTCATCAGTGGATCAGAAACCCCTCTCACTAAACAGCCTGAGAGCCTGGCTGCTATCAGGAGAGGTATCCTTCCCTATTCTCCAGCTACAGGAAAAGACCCCTCTGTGTCTCAAAAACTTGTTAAAGTCCCTTGAGGTTAGTAGCTACATTCTGCTGCATGCCTTCTTGGAAATAAGGAATACTTTAAATTAATTTTCATTTACTGCTGTGAATGGTCCTGAAAAAGGAAATGAAATCTCAGAACCTTATAATGGTGAGTTTTTTAGGTCCAGGAGAGGTACCATGATCTTTTGTTTACTCTCTGACAGGACAGAAATGTATGGGTGTGGTGTGTAAAGGTGAGGTCACTGTTTATAGCTAAAGAGCAAATGTCATTACCTTTTAAATCACAGTGGTGTTTTGGAAGGTGGAATGCTGGGTTTGTGTTACATAAAAATGTTTCGCCTAATTATTTTAACATCTCACCTTGTGGAAAATTATTTCTGGTTGTCTTAAATTCGTCTTTCAGTTGAAGTTCTTAAGTCTTGCCAAAAAAATGACTACTTTGTCCTTTCTTGTATCATTTTTTCCTTTTTGTTGCCAAATGCCATCCAGACTTTCCATGTTGGTGCGGTAAGCTAGAAACTTTTAGTTTGTAGTCACTGTCTTCACCTGTGGTGTATGTTTTGTGCTCATAGTCAGTCACTCTGTGGTGTCTGTTTCTGAAAGTTTTCTTTGTGGGGGGATTGACTTTCCACTAAAGTGTCACCTTCCTTATTGTGGGACCTCCCTCTCACGGCGACTGCTTTTCTTTCACTATAGGATCTGCCACTGTGAGGGAGATGAGGAGAGCCCCCTGATCACCCCTTGCCGCTGCACGGGCAGCCTCCACTTCGTGCACCAGGCCTGCCTACAGCAGTGGATCAAGAGCTCTGACACCCGCTGCTGCGAGCTTTGCAAGTACGAGTTCATCATGGAGACCAAGCTGAAGCCTCTGAGGAAAGTACGTGTGAGGAAGAGCCATTCCTGGAGTTGCTTTGCCTTGTCTGCAACGAGTGAGCCCAGGAAAGAGTTAGCTCCTCAGATGGTGGAGCTGTAGCTGGCCTCTTGTCTTCATTTATTTAAAAAGCTGGGAATGTGTTCATGTTTGTGTTGTAGAGATTGTTGTTTCTGGTACAAATTTCCCAGTCCCTCCCTTCAGGAAGAAGTTCTTTCTAGCCATTCATAGTATTTCTTTGTCTTTCAAACTAAAATTGTTTGTGTCGTGGCACCCTTGACCACAGAGCATTCCTGACATGTCTTAACTAGAATTTAACTTTGCGTGTGGTAACTGTTCCTAAGACTGTATGTTGGAGATTAGTAGTGTCTTTCCCCAGCACTCAGCATAGCACATCCCCCTGTAAATTTACTTGTATACCCCTGTGATAAGCTTTTGCTGGATAGGAGAGTGGGCATGCAGCTATCTTCAGGCCCCTCCATCTTTGTTCCCTCTGATAGGAGCTTTGTCCATGGCTCTGGCCTCCTGTTTAAACATATATCTGTCTAGATTCCTAGAGGTTTTGTTTTGAAGAATAAAAGACTGTGCTATCCCAAAACATGAATATATCAAAGGGAATCATGTAATCAGATAACAGCACATGGCAATACCAGTTAAATGTGAAATTACATGTTGATGGAGCATACCAGACATTGAGAGAAGGAAATGATCCTTATGGGTGGGAGTGCTGGGGAAGCAGCGTACTGGCAGCATCACAGAATGTTGGGGTTTTAAAGCAGTTTTTGGAAGATCACCAGCATTTTGGAGGCAAAGTAAAGGGACTTTAGAGAGGTCAAGTTGTCTGTGGAGAAAGCATACACCAAAAAAGTGAGGGTGAGTGATTAGAGGCTGTGCCTGGGCCAAGCTACATGTGTCCATACTACTTCCATACAGGAAGTAGTGAGGCCGGGGGATCATGAACAGTAAGGCACTGACTGTGTTTAGATAGAAAGCCCTGGGAACTCGCTGGTGTATAAAACCCCAGCAGAAAGCAATTGCATGCTAGAGAAAGCAGGCACAGAGCATATAAAAAATGCTCTGCCCCAGTAAAAGCCTTATAATGTATTGGGTACCTATTCTACACTAACCTCTCCAGTGAGGCTCTAGCTTCAGCCTACCCTACATAGACTTGTCTGGACAGAGGCTGTGACTAGGGTTGGCAAAGGATATGCAGAGTGTTTACACTTTGTTCTTTCTCTCTACCTCTATATGTTTCTTCTGATTCGGAAACCAGTAAATGAAAATGAAAATCTGGCTATTTGGAATAAATTAATGAGCTCCTAGAGGAGATGGGACTGGCAGAGTCTGCTTGTACCAGGAACTCTTAGCATCGATTTCGAGCTGTTGCTGCCAAAGTAGCAGAGGACCAAAGAGTGAGCGCCTTCTGCCATTCACCTTCACGACGTAGTGCGACCCATCTGCTAGTGTGTTGTGGCATCATCAGTCCTCTTTCCCCCACTTGCCATGCCAGTCAGCAAGTCAGAGAGACTTAAAACATAGCCTCCAGGTCTCGGGCCAACGTAGTGTTTTCAGCAGGACTATAATTGTAGACTCTTTTCTCATGCCATTTAATGTCTGTTTGCGAGAATGAGCAGACAAGGGCATTGCAGCTGGTAGTTCACACTCATCTCAATCCCAGCTTCTTTCATTGCATAGAAAGTTAGGTGTGCCTGGTATGTGGTTTGAATCCAAATGGTTTAAGAGAAGTACTTCATGTATTTATGGAAATTCATCCAGTTTGGGAATGGGGGGGTGGGGGTGGAACTCCTGTCTTGCCCATCCTCAGCGTCCTCACCCCACTGTAGCCCTTTGCCTTGAGTGTGAGCCTCACACCCCGCACATTGTCTTTCCAGTGGGAGAAGCTGCAGATGACAGCCAGTGAGAAAAGGAAGATCGGGTGTTCAGTGACATTCCACATCATCGCCATTACCTGTGTGGTCTGGTCCTTGTATGTGCTCATAGACCGCACTGCTGAGGAGATCAAACAGGGGCAGGCGACAGGTGAGTGCTCAGGCTTACAGTGAGTTCAGCACAGGGGCCCCAGTGCACACTGGCTCTCAGGACTAGAGCATCGTTCTAGTCAGACCACACTCAACTGGGATTCTGGAGGGGGAATGTTAATTAGAAGGCACCCACGCTTCCATTTTGGATGTTTCTCTAGCTGTGGTAGTATTTTTTGAAAACCCAGTCAGAAGAGATCAAACTGTGGAGCATGAGGATCTCCACAACTGCCTTCTGGAAAAGCAGGATGAAAGGTAGTGGGCACTGTCTGCCATCCTTCCTTTATTTAACAGAGCAAGTTTTGGTGAGTGATTCACATGCCTGTAGGTCCTCCTGAGGCGAGAGCAGTGCTCCAGTCAGGATTCATGACTGCAGTGATGGCGCCTGTGAACAACCACTGCACTTTAGCTTGGGCAGCATAGTGAGACCTTGTCTCTAAACGAATCCGTTGGTTATGGGAAGTTCAGAAATAAGTGTTTTATTTATTTTAAATCTTTTTTTTTTTTTTTTGAGACAGAGCCTCAAGCTGTCACCCTGGATAGAGTGCTGTGGCATCACAGCTTACAGCAACTCCAATTCCTGGGCTCAAGCGAGTCTCCTGCCTCCGTCTCCCAAGTAGCTGGGACTGCAGGCGCCCGCCACAACACCCGGCCATTTTTTGGTTGCAGCCGTCGTTGTTGTTTGGCGGGCCCAGGCTGGATTCGAACCCACCAGCTCAGGTGTATGTGGCTGGCGTCTTAGCTGCTTGAGCCACAGGCGCCGAACCTATTTCAAATCTTAAATAAGATCTACTAACACATAAGCTGAATTTTTTTTTCCCTTTCAGGAATCCTAGAGTGGCCCTTTTGGACTAAATTGGTGGTTGTGGCCATCGGCTTCACTGGAGGACTTCTTTTTATGTACGTTCAGTGCAAAGTATATGTGCAATTATGGAAGAGACTCAAGGCTTATAATAGAGTGATCTATGTTCAAAACTGTCCAGAAACAAGCAAAAAGAATATTTTTGAGAAAACTGCACTAACAGAGCCCAACTTTGAAAATAAAGATGGACGTGGAATCTGTCATTCCGATGCAAACTCTTGTTGCACAGAGCCTGAAGACACTGGAGCAGAAATCATTCACGTTTGATTGTGTGGTGGGTGTAGTTTTCCTGGGTACCCATGAAGAGCTGAAGGAAATCTTTTACTGCCAATTGTGTACCTTTCTTATGTCCTTTAATAGCATAGCCTGGGCAGGTGACTATTTTTAGTGGCTTCTCTTTTTCTGAACCCTCCTTAATTAATCTCCCCGAAAGCCCTTCCAGGAGCCAGGTGTGGCTGGGTCCCACCTCTGCCAGGCAGCTCTGTGGGAAGGGAAGGTGGAAAACCTCATGATGCCATGATGGGGAGCCGGCGGGGTTCCTGCCCGTAATCTTGAGCAGAACAAGAGAATAAAACACCAAACCTAAGGGAAGAGCAAGGGGCATCAGGTCCTGATGTGCGGCCTCTTCCAGCTGCAGCATCCAAGCCCCCTCGGCACTAAGGAGAGCCTTTCCAGACACGACCTCCGGCTCGCCCTCTGCTGATGCTGACACTGACACCTTGGCTGTCATGCAGGCAGTGCCTGATGCTCTGTATGTGGTGGTGTGTGATTCACTGAGCAAACAGCACTTTACAGAAGAGATTCTTTATTTTGTGATACCTGTGTCCAGTGGGATTAACACTTAAAGAGCCTCTCTTTTAGAAATCTTCCCTTCGTTGCCCTTGTTATCTCTTTAACAACATAATAGATCTAAAACCCTTTTGGCCTTATATATGCTAAGAAGTGTGACATTCACTCTGTGTCTATAAGATAGACTTGTGACTTTAAAGCAGGGCAGACAGGTCTGAGGCTTTTTCATAACATGTTTCATGGGAATTAATGGATTTTAAATGGCAACTAGAGCATAATTCCTATGCTTTTAAGCTGGTCTTACGGCAAGTCCTATTTCATAAGCCTGTCCCATACATTTCTTTTTTGTCAACATTGAAAAAGAAGGGTTTTTGAGATTTAAATGGAAGTCAAGGAAGTAATTAAAACAAAGCTGAAAATATTCCTTTATAGAAATATTTCTCCCGCTGGTCCTGACTTCATACTGAAGGAGCAGCCACGTGCCATCCTGGTCAGGATGTGTGTGCTGCAGGTGCTCCGAGGCACTGGCCCACCATGCAGCCGTGCTCAGGAGGAGTTTCTGTGTAGTCACCACTGAGGGTCGAGAGGTAGGTGTGCTGGCTCTGGGATGAGGATCAGGCGTGAGCCGCAGATTGTACCCAGCCACATACCTGTTTGTCTGTCGCCTTAACCAGGATCCTTTAAGGGCCCTTGGCCCCACTCTTGGACCATTCTGTTGTCAGGGATTATCTCCTATGCTAGTTTCATAAAACAAACAAAACCAAAATCACTACCATCAAATGGCCTTCATCCCTTTCAAAAATCTGCTTAAAATTCTGTTTTTAAAAACCAGTTTTATAGTACCAGGCAAATGAGTCAACTCTGGGAATGTATACCACAATGTGAGCAGGCCCACATGCTTTCTCCCCATAGACTCCCATCCACCTGGCAGGCAGGGGTGGTGAGGTGCTGCGGGGTCTCCATTCACTCTCTCAGAGCCTTAGGTGCCTCATTGTCCTGTGGAAAGGAGTACGCAAACATGAGATGATCTCTTTGCCTTTCAGAGTGGAAACCCTGTGGTTTGTTCCATGGTACAGGAAGAGGTTGGACAGTCCCTAAGCATTGTGCATGGGCTTGTGGTAGAGGCTTTGTCCTGCTGTCTTCACCCGCCCAGTGTCTGACTCACTGGGATCACCGCCGGGAAGGCGCTGTCCAGCCATAGCTGACTTCTGAAAATAGGTCAGCCTGCGCGCTCTCCCACACCATATGCAGCCAGTGCCTATGTTCACTGTGCCCCAAAGTGCAATTACCCATGCGCCTTCTCATCCTGGGACCACCAGGCAGCCACAGACTATCCACTCAGGGGAGCTGGATCCCAGGTCAGTCCTGCCTCTGCCTCTTAGGAATTGCCCAAGAAAGGCCCCTGGGTTGTACACTTGTCCCTGCCATCCGCCTGACATGACTGGCTAAAGTGAAGACAGAGATAAAGTGTAAGTTCTCCCTCCAACCCCATGGAACCTCTTATGCTGAATTCAAAAAGCACTGAGACTTCCCATAGAGAGGAGTATGCCGAGATAGGAATATCCCTGGGCCGTCCACCCATTGTGACTGGCACCCCCTTATGGCAAAAGCACCTTTAGTATTGTTCCTAGGCCCAACCAGACTCCCATGCAAAGTTGTCTCCCTTCTTTTCAGGAAGGCCTAACATCATCTTCTCTTTGGCCACTCTGGACAGACTTTCCACATCCTTCTTTCCCCTCCTGGTGGAGCACGCAGCTGCCCCCACCACACACACACAACCTTTTCTTGCAGGTTCTACTTCAGCACCTCTAAACCCATCAGACCCCTCCAGTGACTGACTGGCAGGGAAGCCTGGTGGGGTTGCTGTGCTGCCACCTAGCGGGGACACAGTATCTGCCAATATTCCTTTAGTCTGGGTAAACTCGCCAGGTTCTTTTGGGGGGCTATTTATTCCCCAGTTATCCCCACCCAACCCCCATTTTGCACTTGGCGTTAGTGGGAGGATGGCATTTGGCTAAACCATATAGAAACCCAGGATGATGGGTTGGGTGCGGTGGGTCACTCCTGTAATCCTATCACTCCTGGAGGCCAAGGCAGGTGGATTGCCTGACCTCATGGGTTAGAGACCAGCCTGAGCCAGAGCGAGACTCCCACTTCTAAAATTAGCCGGGCGTTATGGCAGGCGCCTGTAGTCCAGCCTCTTGGGAAATTGAGGCAAGAGAATGGCTTGAGCTCAAGAGTTTGAGATTGCTGTGAGCTACAACACTATTGCGCTTCCCAGGGAGACAAAGTGAAACACTGTTTCAAAAAAAAAAAAGAAAGAAGGAAACCCAGGATGAGGTTTTAGGGCCAGGGAAGGGGAAGAAGCAAGCAGCCTCAGGTGTGTCAGCAGCCAGCCCCTTCTCTGATTTGGCCTTTCCCCCCTTAAGTCATAATACCACTTCCAGGCTTCTGATTTCAGTGGTTTTTATGTATAAGTTTGTAGTGAGAATTTCCTGGAAATCCTGTAAAATGTCTCTTCCTACTCCATTTCTCTCCCGTTTTGCTTTAATCCCTCTTTTCAATTGTACAGGTCTAGTTTTCACTTGTACAGGCGCCCAACCTGGTCACAGGTGTGCAGGCCCCCAGCAGCTGGGCCATTTGGGAGCCTCTGGTGATGCCTGCATAGTTTCAGCTGCTTCTGAGGCTCTGGGGTGGGCTGTAGGGCTAGAGAGAGAAGGACCAAGGAAAGCAGAGTGAGATTCACAGCCCTGTGGACATGGGTGGATGCAAATACATTTTAAATACTTTCCCTTCTGAATCTGGTTTGAAATACGCAGCTTCCATCTCTAGCTCAAGGAAAGACCGAAACACAGGGAAATAAAAAGCATTTATCTTTGTTTTGGAAGTAATTGTTCAAGTTGTGCACCTGATGAAGGCACATTTAGTTGCAATGTTTATAGAAAGTTGATTGTTAATAAAAACCAAATTTACACTGGCATGTGTGGTGTAGTTTCTAAAAGACACTTCACATTTGAAATTTTTCTTACCTTAGAAAGTTTCTAGTTACCTGAATGTCTAGTTTTGTATTCTTTTATGTATGTTCACTGTTTCTCAGTATTACCACTTGAATAATTCTGTGTACTGGGGGTTGTTTGTGCTATACACTGGGGTGTCTAATTGCAGCAATAAAACTTTTCTTTAAAAAGGAGTTTTGCCATGAGAGTGTTTTCCGGCTAGGAGCCTGGGGACGCTGGTAGGCACTCCAGTGGCCCTGACCACCTCCCCAGGTTTGTCTGGCTTGTGAACTAGCCTTCTCTGTGGAAACACATTTCCTGACCCACAGCCCAGCTGAGTAGGAGAACCAGGGAGACCAGCAGGGTTGCTGGTGGCAGCTCAGCCAGGCTGCATCTCTTAGCTTCTGGGGGCTTCCCTGAGGGATGGCAGGGCCACTGATTCTTAGGCTGCTGGCATCCTTGTCAAAGTTAGAGGTTGTGGGAGGGAAGCCAAGCTTACCTAGGCGTGCTGTAGCCTCAGAAGGTGAGTCTGGCGAATTTTTCCACACTGGCCTATGGAAGACATGAGAGCTAAGCACAAGGATGCTTTTGTGGAGTCAGGGTCACAGCTGAGTGTCAAAAGACAGGACACTCCAGCTCCAAGTGGAGATGGGTCCACAGAGCTGCTGAACCTGTGTGGGGATAACCCTGGGGCTCAGTGGTGAGGGAGTGGAGCTGGAAGGAGAAGCTGCTCCTGTGTGAAGGTGAGGCCTGGGGCTCCAAGAGGAACCTCTGTGTTTTTCAGGAATGTCAGGAGTTTGGCTGAAGGGCACAAGGTACAGCTAGGCCAGGCCTTCCTGCCCTTTGCCCCCAGCTGCAGTGGTGGGGTATAGGGCTGTTGCACTCTGGGGAATTTCTTGGTGGTAAACTACTGCTCAAAAGCAGCCTCCTGTTTCCATAAATAAACTTTGATTAATGTGCTGCCATTGCCTGTTCATTTAGGTCGTATCTACAGCTGACTTCCTGCTGCAGTGGCCAAATCGGATAGTTGGAACAGATGGGCCCTCACAGCCTAAAATATTTACCATGTGGCCCCTCTTATGAAAAGTTTGCCAACTCTTGGTCAATATGAATTGTGCCCGGGAGTAGTTGGTGCACAGCCGTGTGACGGCTTAGTGACAAAGGTGTTTACAGCCCCTCTCAAGGACCTCAGGTGTCACTATGACCTGAAGTCTTCCCACACATCCATGGCATTTATACTTGTATACTTGGGTGTGTGGGGGAGGGAGGGTAGTTCTGAAGATAAATTTCTAAAAGTAGAAAAATAAAAGGGATGGATGTATTTAACTTCTAATCTAAGTAGCAAAACTGACCTCCATAGTGCCTCACTCACCTTCCCACTGTGAGAGGAGGCATCTCTTTATTTACATAGGGTATTGCCATTTAAACACTTGTTCTTAAAATGACTGTTACTCTTTTGTATCACATTGAGGCTTTACTTTGCGTTTCTCAGGTAAATGAGGTTGAGCAGCGTTTGCCATTTTGGCTGCTGTGAATGTTCATGCCATGGCCATTTTTCCAGGATTTTCTTGTATTTTTACATTAAGTTATAGGTGCTTTTTATGATGTAAGGATATTAACTCTCTGCTATGAATGGGTGTGTTAGACCCCAAGGTTATGTTCTTAGGGAGTGGGGCCTTTGGAGAAGTGATTAAATCTTGAACCCTCAAAAGTGGATTAATGCTCTTATAAGAGAAGCTTCAGAGTGTTTTCATCTTTTCTTGCCTTTGGGCTCTGTGAGGAAAGGCACCATCGTGGAGGCAGAGACCGAGCCCTTACAAGACACTGAATCTGCTGGTTATTTAATCTTAAATTTCTAGCCTTTGGAGTACTAGAAGTACTCGGGTCCTTTGTTACAGCAGCACAAACAGACTAACAGGTTGTTTTTATCCTAAATCGGGCTGTTTGCAGTTTGCCCCATGCATGTGTGTCATAGGGGTCAGCCAGAGGTTTGGACAGATTTTATGTTAGAATCTGAGACTCTCACCCTCTTCTCTCTGGTAGCGATGGAGCTGTGCCACTCAGATACCCAGGTGCAGGGAAATCAGGAGGACCAGCTACAGAAAACATAACTGACAGACAGCCTTAGCTGCCACACTTTGGATCCACTGTGACATTCATGCCAAGGCCATTATCGCCATTCCTTCCAGATGCAGTATTTCTGTACTGGTGGCTTCTTTGAGGACTTCCCATTGGCTAGAATGAAGCCCTTGATACCCAGCCCTTACTTCTCTTTCTCCTTTTCCTGGTGCCAAACCCACATCAGCATTGCCTACTCGTGTTCCTTCCATCATCCTCCTTCTTGACTTGTGGGTTCCAATGGTTAATGTCTTGGTTCTCAGAGTTGGGGGAATCTGGTCTGGGGACAAATAGTAATACAGAGCTGAATACCCCTACCATGGCCACATGTTTATGGTATCTGTCCTGAAGGTCATTCAGCAACGTGGTGGGTAATTCTTAGAGGGATGGGAGGAAGTGTGGGTTAGTAAGGGGCTGTACTCACTCCACACTCAGGTTTCTTAAAGGGATTTGCAGCTCGAGGAACATGTGCATGCCTTCTTCTGTGTCATGTTAGTCCTGGCAGAAAGACGCCTTTTACCCAAACATTGAGCTGCTGGCCTACCTTGTCAGAAGTACCTTTCAGAAATACTGGCGACCCTGTTGACATGATTCTGAAGCCAGGGAGTAGGGGGTTGTGAGTTGGGCATGTGAGTAGAAAGAGGCAAGGGGTCGCCAAGCTTAGAACAAGCATTGCTGCATGGGCCCTTTTTTTTTGGCAAGAGTGCCGTGGTGTCATTGTGGTTCACTATAACTTCAAACTCTTGGGCTTAAGTGATCCTCCTCCTTCAGCCTCTGAGTAGTTGGGACTTCAGGATCTCAGCTAAGTTTTCTATGTTTAGTAGGGACAGGATCTTGCTCTTACTCAGGTTGGTCTTGAATTCCTGAGCTCAAGTGCTCCTCCTGCTTCAGCCTCCCAAAGTGGTAGGATTACAGGCATGAGCCACCACACTCGGCTGACAATGTGTTTTCTTTCTTTTTTTTTAAGAGACAAAGTCTCACTTTGTTGCCCTCGGTAGAGTGCCATGGCATCACAGCTCACAGCAACCTTCAGCTCTTGGGCTTAGGAGATTCTCTTGCCTCAGCCTCCCAAGTAGCTAGGACTACAAGCGCTCTCCACAACTCCTGGCTGGAGAATGCATTTTCATAAGTTATATTAAGAACCCTGTCTCAGGAGAAAGGAAGCCCCCAGCTCCTAAGAGAATGCCTTATACCTGGCATTGAGATGCTCTGCCAGGAAGGAAATGAGAGAGTAGCTGAGTGCTAATGCCTGATGCAGCCCTGGGGAACAGAGATAAATAAGGTGGGTCCCTTGTCCTTCCAGGGGCACCTCTCCCAAGGGAGAGCCCACAGGGAGGGCAACAACAGAGGCTGGGACCAAGCCCTGGGAAGAGATAAAGTACCTGGGCAAACAAAGGGACCTTCCTAGAGGCAGTGGCATTGGGATGTATTCTGAAAAACAGTAGGAGCTGCCTGGGAAAAGGAGAGGAAAAAGCACTTTTTATCCAGATATGGGTGGGGAGGCTTTTGCCCAGATGAAAGCAGTGATGGCAGGTTCTTACCAGCATGTTGGGGGGCGGGGTGGGCAGTGAGCTACTCAGGGTGACTGGCACATAGCATGCAGAACAACACCTGTATTATATAAACTTCTTTACTTTTATGACATCATAAATTCTTGATTCATTCAACAAATATTTGGGTACCTACTACATGCAGAAAATTGGACTAAGCATAAATAGGACAGAAAATAATTATTCCACATCTCCAACAAAAACAGAGATCCCCCAGCAGAGATCAAAATAGAGATCCTGATTTGCTATTGCTGCCTGCTGTGAAGTGCTGAGCTGGCTGTGGGAAGAAGGCTGGGCGGTTCTGCTCTGCTGGGCAGTTCTGCTCAGGGTTTACACACTTTGATCTAACTATGAGATTCCCTAAAGACTGAGGAAATGCGCTGGGAAATGCGCTGGTCTTGCAGGAGGAGCTGCCAGGAGGCCTGACCAGAGAGCATGCCTGGCAGGCTGGAGTCCGGAGGGCGGGAGCAGCTGCCTTCTCCGAGTAGGACTGGGGCAGGTGTGCTCAGATGGCTACACTGTTGGGAATCCGGTCTGGGGACAAATAGTAATATGGCAGCTTCTTGTTCTTGTTGCGCTCAGCAATTGTGCCCACGATGACCTCAAGGTTCTTGCGGAATCGAGCCATGGCCTCCTTCACAGACTTCTCGATGAAATGTTCTTCTGGGTACATGCCCAGGAACAGCTGAGGACCCAGACGTGGACAGGTTAAGTTACCACCAATGTGTCCCACCCCCCCGGACCACCCCTTGGACGGTCAGGGAGGAAGCATCTGCTCACCTCCCCATTTCCACACTCTGCTGCCAGTAGTGAGTCCCTCAAGAAGGCAAACACTGCCTCCAACCTGCTTTCCCCAAGGTTTCCCAAAGAAAGCTGAGGCTTCAGGGATTAGTAGGAAAAGTAACTGCCTGACTACAGAGTGGTTATGAGATGATGTAGGCCCTACTTTGTAGGGGAATGTGGAAGCTGCTGGTGGTCCCAGCTGTGGCTGTGGTGTCCTACTCAGGCCACCCTGTATAGCACTCCTACATCCGATCTGGGCTCCAGGCACTGCAGGGGTACAGGGAGGGCTAAGGCAGGCTCCTGTCGGGATGTGTGCTCATCTGCATGCTCACAGACATCTGTAAGTTAAAGCTGGATGTCTTTTTAAAAAACTATTTGATTGTTAAGACACAGTTGCAGGGCTGGAAAAATGTGAGATTTGTGATTTAGAGTACAGAGGGCAATCGTCTCAATAGTCTTCAACACAGAAATTCCTCTACCAGGAATGACAGATACACATATCTAGTGAGGGACCAACACAGTAAAGACCCTGAATCAATTTAGATGCCCAACCTGTTGGGAGCCAGGGAAACTAGTACCATTTTATGCAGCACTGAGCTACAGGGGTTGTGTCCAGGATAACTAGTTTTGGTGGTAGGTTAAACAAGGAGTATGTATCTAGAAGGAATCCAAGAAACACAGTTGTTCCCTCTGGGGTGCTAGGGAGAAGCCATATAGAAGAGCTTTGTCTATAGCTGGGGAAGGGGGAGTGTCACACACCACCCTCCAGGGACAGTGAGTGGATCTGGGCCTGTGTGCACTCCTGCCTAGCCCACCCTGAGCTCTGTCCAGGTCCAGGACCTGGTGGCACCTGCAGTCATTTGGGCCCTTCCAGTCTTCCAAGTCATGTGTCCAGCCTGAGTCCTGAGTCATAAAACCTTGAAGTTGAGGAATGGGTTAAATTTGGCGTGACCTGGGATGACCCCTCCCTGCAGGGCCTCACCTCATTTTCCTGGAACTGGCTCAGCGCCCACACTGCACCCAAATGCCAGCAGGAGCGGCCTCGGTCGGGCAGCGTGTCCACGATCTGCTCGATGGTCACGACGCCCTTGGCCGTGGGCGGCGGGGCTCGCATGGTTGGTGGGGCGTTGGGAATCCACGAGCACCAGTCATACTGCGGGACCGCCACCGACAAGCGTGGGCGGCCTGAAACCCAGCTGCCGGCCACTTGGGGCCCGCCACGCCCACACCGCTGGACTGGAAGGCCACCTGCTCGGGCGCCCCCGCCCCCGGGATCCTCCCCCGCAGTGGGCCCGGCCGTCGCCCTCATCTCTCCTCACTCCCCACCCTGGCTAGCGCCCTGGGACGAGCCAGAGGAACCCGCTCCAGCAACCCGACTCCAGCCCATCCGGACACTGCCCCAGGGGCCCGCAGGCGCGAAGGCAGCAGGTGGCGAGAACGCGCGGCAGCGGAGGAGCCGGCCCGGCTCGGGGTCGGAGGTGCAGAGCGGGTCCCCACTCACGGCCCCGCCAGGCCTACCTGGCCGAAGTTCACCGCGGCGTGCTGGGCCGAGGCGGTGAAGATCACCACGGTCAGGTACTCCGACAGCTTCTCCCTGCTCTTGAGGGACTTGGGGAAGCCTAGGGCGGAGCGACGCGCGCCTGAGGCCCCGCCCCCGGAATCCCCGAGCCGCGCCCCGGCA
Source organism: Arctocebus calabarensis (assembly GCA_963573935.1). Classification (NCBI taxonomy): domain Eukaryota; kingdom Metazoa; phylum Chordata; class Mammalia; order Primates; family Lorisidae; genus Arctocebus; species Arctocebus calabarensis. The sequence continues at coordinate 36,158 of CAUYON010198969.1, forward strand.
CTAGGGACGGCGCCCCCAGCTAGGACGCTCCGTGGGGGCAGGGAGTGCGCTGTTCCCACCGGGACCGTGCGTGTCGCTGCTGTTGCTGGAGGAAGCCGCGGCCCCTGAGACACCACCCCCAGGAGGCAACTGGTGGGCAGCGGGGCCCGGCGTCCAGGGGTGGGGTCAGGGTGAAGGAGCCGCGGCCCTACCTGAGGCCTTCTTGCCCCGCATGCCGTACACATAGACGTCTTTCACGAAGTCTTGCAGCTCCTGGTCCTCCTCCACCACCTGGTCACTCTCATAGTAGATGCCCACCACCTCAGCCGTGAACCTGGGTTGGAGGGGAGGAGCAGTTGGGAGTGGGTGACCCAGCCAGGTGTGCGGCGCCCCATCAGCGACCCTGCTACGTACCCCTAATGTCCGGGTTCAGGACACCCCCGCCCCCCTCTCCTCCCTTCCCCCATCAGCGCCTGACCACTGAGCCAGCGCAGCTCTCGCTCACGTCTTGATGGCTTCCCACACCAGGAGCCCATCGTCCCGGTAGAAGTAGTTGGGAATGTCCTCTTTGCTGTCCATGCCCCGGGCCTTGATGGCATCGGGGAAGCACAGCGAGGTGTAGGTCAGGTCCTGCATGGCTCTCTGCACCATCTGCACGTGCCCACCGCCCCCTGTGGCGTTGGCCTGGGGTAGACGAGAGCCATCTGAGTCAGGGCTTGCCCTCCCTGCTGTCCAGCCCCAGAGCCCACCTTGCATCCATCACAACCTATGCAAAGGCAGTGGGGTGGTCAGGCACGTGGAGGGGCAAACCTGTTTGGGGGGAGAGGATGTTTAATGCAGAGAAAGCCAAGGCAGCCCTAGGAGGGTGTAACAGGAAGGAGCCTTTGCCGTATCCAATGCAAGGACTTGAACAATAGGACACAGAGCTGCAGGGGGCAGGGGTGAGCTCCTATCCACTGGAGAGCAGCCAGGCAACTGGTAGGTGCGTGTGGATACCCGGCACTAGTGGGCCTGGGCTGTGAAGAGCCTGGGACTGCTTTAGTGCTGTGCACAGAATGCCCTGAGTCATTGCTCCTGGGGACCCAGTCCTCAGGACCCACACAGCTCGGCTGAGGTTCTGTTGTGTGTGAGGTGAGGGCTGGAGCAAACCCACAAAGGGGGCTTCTGCTGCTCTGATGCAGACACACTCACGTGCTCCCAGGAACATGCACATACACACTTTAACATGCCCAGTTGGCTGAGCAATCAGGGACACAGAATTTTTGAAGAAGGACTTGGGTGCAGGATGCTGGAGATTGGTCCATAGTGGTCATTTGACCCAACCAGGACCAACTAGAGTTGCTCCTAGGAAGTGATGGCCACAGGGAACATGAGCCTAGAACTCCCTGTGACAAGGTTCCATTCCCCCCCCATGTCTGTGGCATCAGTGCGGGGAGAGAGGAAGGGTGAGCCAGCATGTGCGTGCCCTGGTGTGCTGCTTGAGTCCCTGAATCCATTTTGGTCTGAGATCTCCCTCCCTCCACCATGTCCACTTTATAAGATAAAACTAGTCCTGTCCAGCTGAAGCTGGTTTGAGTTGGGGGTTTTGTCATCTGCCACCCAAGCAAGGTCTCAACTTCAGTGATCATCAGCCTGGTCACTAGTGGGTGGGGAAGGAGGACAGGTCAGGCCAGGGCTGGTAAGGCTGCAGGGGGCTCCAACAAGGGTTCTGCCAGGGGGAGTACAGCTGAGGGGGTCACTGAGGCCTGTGGGGCAGGGAGGGGTACTGAGTTCAGAGTGCTGGGCAGTCCTGGGCAGGACTCAGGGGCAGCAGTGGGAGGGAGTCATAGGTCTTGGGTGCACGAAGAGTGGATCCCAGAGGCTGGCAGAGGGGAGGGGTAGGATGGGTTGACAGGGAGAGAGGGAGGAAGGGGGGCCAGAGACTGACTGGAGGACCTAGGAACTAGCACTCTGGGCTCGGCCTCCAGCCCTTTCTGGGCCTCCACCCTGTGGCACGTCCAGGCTTGGCCTCCACTTCCAAGTGGAGACCTCAGGGGCTGGAGGGAGGGCGCAGGCTTTCAGGAAGGACTCTTTCCCAAAGACAGGGGTGGGTACCCACCTTGTCAAAGAGGCCATACTCGCAGATGAGCTGCTCTCGGGCCTTGGTGTTGATGGCAATGGTGAATCGCACATGTGCTACCAGCAGCTAGGTCAGGGAGGAGGAGGAGGCCTCAGACAGGGCCTAGCCACGGCCCTGACCAGGTGCTACTGGGACCCACAGCACCCCAGCCAGCCCACTACACAGGAGGGATGCTGGGCACAGGGGAAAGTGAAAGTTGAGGGACTGATCCTCCTGCCAAGTGAGTGCTGGAGGCTTGGCACAGCTTTGATGGTTAACAATAAAGATGATATTGATAAAAACAGTAAGTCAACACAGTGCCAGACACTGTTTTAAGCTGAGTTTATTAACCTAATCTGGACAATCATCTGATAAAACAGGTGTACTATTTTGATCTGTTTCATTGATGAGGAAACAGAGGCACCCAGATGTATTTTAGACTGCTGTCACCCCAGTAGTCAGTGCCAGTAGGATGCAGGAAGAAGGAAGGAGAATGACAGCGGGCGTGGCCACTAGAATCAGCTGGGGATCACACTGAACTCGTTTGCTTTCCCAAAGTTTACTACCTGACCAGCCAGGCCCCCATGTCAGGTCCTACCTAGCCGCCTGTCCTCGGGAACAGCAGGCTCCCAGCTGCTTGGTTCCTGGGGGCGACTCCTGGTATTAACGACTCTCTGGACATGTCTCCCTGGGTCCCATCCTCTGCTGCCCACCCCAAGCCACAGTCCCCCAGGAATGTCAGCCCCTCTCTGGTCCCCATATCCTGGATGCCCTCCCCTACTAGATGGAGCAGGAACAGCTGTACCTTGAAAATGGGGTGCACAGCAGGCAGCTGGCGATACATGGCGATGCCAAAAACTTCAGAAACCAGATGTGTGCGCAGAAGGTGAGTGATGGTCTGGTGGACATGAAAGTCACTGGACCGCACCCAGATTTTGGCCAAAAGCCAGTCGTATTTTGCATCCGAAGGGAGAAAAATGGGGTTCTCATCCCCTGGAACTTGGTTGAGCTGTTATGTTGGGGAAAGAAAACACATTGCTATATTTTGCTCCAGACTGTAGTTGCTGGAGAACCTGGCCTCTCAGGAAATCCCAGAAATTCAAATTTCTGAAATAGTGGTTTAAATCATGAGAAGAGCCTGGAGCAGAGCAGACAGCATAGATTGGAGACTGAGGCTCCGCTTCTAGCTCTGCATCTCTCTCCCCATGAGAGGCCACATTGAGGCCAGTGATTTTTTCTGATAAAATGCAAATCACCTCTTTAAAACCCACTCAGTCACTTCTTAATGTCAGAAAATAAAGCCCCCAAACCGGGCCGCTGATGCCCCTGCACACGAAGCGGCATGTGCCAGCCTCCGCACCAAGCCCCAGTGTCACCGGTGCCTACAGCCAGGTGCCAGCACTGCTGGTTTTTCAGTAAAGGATGAGCCAGAGGACAGTAGCAGGTTGGCAGATCTGCTGAGCTTCGCCAGGAAGGTGCGTGGCCGCAAGGGAGCGCGGCTGGGTCACTTATTGTATTGTATGTTATGGAAACATAATGTCAGCCACACAGAGAATTTTAAATTTTCTGGAAGTTACAGCATAAAAGTAAAGGAAATTTGGGTTAATTACATAATTTTATTTTATTTGTATCCAAAATAATATCACTTTAACGTGAAACCAATCTAAAACTATTAAATATTTTGCAACCCTGCCCTCATTCTAAGCCCTGCAGCAGGTCTGGGTTTGGACTAGCTCAGTCTCAAGTACACCAGAGCCCAGGAAGCTAGTAGTTCATGGACTGAGCCGGCTGGAGGACCCAGGCTGGCAGGAAGCAACAGCAGAGTGTGACCTGCACGCTATCCTTGCTTGCTTGTTTACAGATGAGATTCGCTGGATATGGTGTGCTGTGTCCTTTCATTTTACATAAGTGAAATCCTGTTGTCACCTGTGTTTTTCTTTTCTGCTTTAACTCACTGTGGAGATCCCCAGCAGGGATGGGATAAGGCGTTCATTTCAAAAATTTCATGGTCTGGACTTGGAAGGTTTCACTTAACCAGTCCTCTCCTGCCTTGAGATTGTTCTATTTGTTCCCTTGCCAGCAGTGCTGGGGTAATTATCCTCCTAGAGGTGAGCAAGTTAAGGCTTTCCTTTCTGCTGCATGGTGGCTAGAGAAGATACTGTAAGCCACAGGAAGAGCCTTTCCTATCGTTCTAGAAGAGCACATTCCAATGGTACACATTGGTCAGTGGTACCTATTGCCAGAACACTTAGCTGGCAAACAGTCTTGGCCCTTAGTCCCCTCCAGTGCCCCTCTGGTTGCCCTGGCCATGCCAGACTTGACCCCAGGACCCACCTGCTTCCAAATCTAGAACCTCAAGAAGCACACCTGGTACAACGGTGCTGGCTTAGGCTTTGACATCAGGCTACTCAGGCCCATCCAGATCTTATCCTGTGAATCACCTGGGCTGGGTGCCAACACAGTGGGTCAGCTCATCCTTTAATTTGTATTCCCTAACTATGGTGAAGTTGAGAATTTTTCCATATGCTAATTGTCCATTTACCACTTACATTTCCTCTTAGGTGACTTGCCTGTCATATTCTCTGATTTTCTACAGAGGTATTTGTCTTTTCTTTATCAATCTGAAGGAGCTATTTGTCTAGCATAGGTATGCAACCTGTATCTTCACCTGTGTTGCAGTTATTTCCTTCCATCTATTTCTTGTCTTTTGGTTTTTTGTTTTTTTTTTTGAGACAGTTTCACTACGTCGCCCTCGGTAGATTGCTGTGGTGTCACAGCTCACAGCAACCTCCAACCCTTGGGCTTAAGCAATTCTCTTGCCTTATCCTCCTGAGTAGCTGGGGCTATAGGGACAGGCTATAACGCCCAGCGAATTTTCCTATTTTTAGGAAATTTCCTGGGTCTCTCTCTCTCTCTCTCGCTTGGGCTGATCTCCAACTCCAAGCAATTCTCCAATGTAGGCCTCCCAGAGTACTAGGATTACAGGTGTGAGCCATTGTACCCAGCCTATATTTTATTGTTAGCATAGAGAAAGATTATTGGCTTTTCTTGAGGGATATATTTATGTAATGTTTTGCTAAATGAACCCTTATTAATTATAATAGCTTCTTAAAAAATCTGAATCCCTTGCATTTTCTATTTTCTCAGATGATTAGCAGAAAAGATCATATTCCCAGTTATTTTACAATATGTTTATTATTTTATTACATGTAGTAAACTTCTAAAACAATGTTGAATAACAATGGTGTTATCAACATGCTTTTTTATGATTTTAATGGAAATAGCCTTAGAGTTGCATTCTGTATTTTTTTTTTTTTTTTTGAGACAGAGTCTCCCTATGTTGCCTTTGGTAGAGTGCTGTGGTGTCACAGCTCACAGCAACCTCAAACTCTTGGGCTTAAGTGATTCTCTTGCCTCAGCCTCCCAATTAGCTGGGACTACAGGTGCCCGCCACAATGCCCAGCTATTTTTTTTGTTGCAGTTGTCATTGTTGTTTAGCAGGCCTGGGCCAGGTTTGAACCCAACAGCCTTGGTGCATATGTCCAGTGCTGTAACCACTGTGCTACGGGCCCCAAGCCTAGAGCTGCATTTTGAATGACATTTGCTATCTTTATCATATATAAGCAGGTTCCACTACTATTTTAACTTCTATTAGTTGTAGCTACTAAATATTAATTTCCCTTTTAGTGTTAGTTGGTATAATCATAACCTTTATTCTTACTAGTATAATGAATTAGGCTGGTAGTTTTCTTCATAATTGAAATATCTGGAATAAACCCTACTTGATAATATCAATCATATATTGCACTGCTGCATTCACTGTGGTAATATCACTTTTAGATTTCTTTTAAAATCTTTTTAACTTGGAGGGGTCTTCAGCCTTCTTTTGGAACTGCCTATATCTAGTTTCAGAACTAAGGTTATACCAGCTTCATAGAATGAATTTGGGGCTGAGGGAGAGCTCTGGAAATGTCTGTTCCTGTGGTCTAGCTGTTGGTTCAGTCTCAATGGCTCATCATATGGGCCTCTTTCTAAATGCTTATGTGGAAATTGGCCTACTTTCTATTTCTTCTGCTTTATCTTTACCTAGGTTTTCATCTATTACCTTTAGCTTTTCTTTTCAAATTTGTTGCCACATAATTACTCTCTTTTTAAAAATCTGTAATCATAATGACTTTTATTTTAAGAGACAGGGTCTCTGTTGCCCTTTGGAGCATTGGAGGACAGTGGTACAACAATATCTCACTGTAGCCTTGAACTTCTGCCCTCAGGCCACAGGTCACAGTGCCCAGCTATACTCTTTCTTTATGTGTCCTTTCTTATTCTGAACCTTGAATATGTTTGCCCCCCTCCCCCAACAACCTCATGGGAGAGTTATTTATTTCTTTTTAAGTCTTTCAAAGAACCAGATTTTGCATTTATTATCCTCTGGCTTTCATTTGCGTGGATGTTTATAATTGGCAAAGTTGCCATTTCCAGGAGAGGAAAGAGACTCAGGAATATCCTGTGTCTCGTCCAAGGTCTGGGGGCCTGCCAGCACATGGCAGAGCTGGGGTTTAAGCAGATTAAAGCCAGGCCTCTTAATCTAGGCTGAGACAGACTGCTTCTGAGCCCCTCTCCTGGGATCCTCCAGAGGTCACTTGGGTCACTTGTCCCCTTACCTCTGCATAAAGCTTCTTTCTGATAGAGGTGGGGAACCACTCTGGGGGACTTGCCCCTTGGGAGCTTGGGGGAATGTGGAATCTGGAGCAAGATGGCCTGACTTGAATCCCAGCTCTGCGGCTGACTGTGTACGCCTATGCCTTTCCTTATCTGGGGAAAATGGCCCACATCAGTACTGCCCACCACCTCAAAGGGTTGTGCTGATGAATATATGAATAGATACGTCCTTGTCCAAAGCTTCAGTGGCTAAATGTCCCCAAGAATCCAGAACTGTTAGGATTTTAGCAGTCTGTAAATACTACATTACGTGACATTACCCCATCCCCACCCTGGGTCCGAAGCAATATTTTTTTTAATTGTTTGGAATTCATTGAGGTTACAAAGAATTAGGTTACACTGACTGCATTTGTTAGATAAAGTCCTTCTTATAATTGTGTCCCTCCCCCAACAGGTGTACCATACACAGTGACCCCCATCCCCCATCCTTCTCCCCTCTCCCCACTTGCTCATTCTCCTACCTCTCCTATTAGTTCATCTGCTGCCTTCATATTAGAATACAGTGCATTGGATATTTTATAAACAGTAGCAACATAATATTTTATAAACAGTAGCACTTTCAGTGATCCATTGAGTGCAACTAGCTCCATAAGCAAGAAAACTTTTATAATTGTTTTTTTTTAATTTTTATTTTATTATTTATTTATTTATTTTGTTGTTGCAGTTTGGCCAGGTCTGGGTTTGAACTCATCACCCTTGGTATATGGGACCAGCACCCCACTCACTGAGCCACAACTCTCTTATAGTTTAAGTTCCCAGGTCAGTAAGATTTGCTGACCAGAACTTTGTAACTTTCTGTCACACTTATGCATTCCCTTTTGAGTTTCTTTCCCAGGAACGGTGGTACCTCCTTGCAGCCATTAGATACCCACAAAGCCTCACGCCGCCTGTTTATCCAGAAAGGACAAGATAAATGATACCCCACCACAGACTCAAGGACCCACGGGGCCAGCACGCAGAGCTGAGAGAATGACCACTATTAATGAGGAACTTTCCACCATTTCTTGTTCATGGGACGTTTGTGCTAGCATGATTTTTCACTGCGCTTGCATGCTCTGTGCTCCACCTCAAACCTGTAATGATGTTAACCTCCCCCATGCATTATTCATTTTCACCTCCATAAAAACCCCGACCCTGTTTATGAGGAGGCTGACTTGAGACAGACTGTGCCTCCCCCACCCAGCACATGCATCTTCTGCAGTAAATCCTTTCCTTCTTGACAGCCCTCATCTCAGTAGCTGGCTTTCTGTGCAGGAAGCAACATGAACCCTCTTTGTGGGTTCGTTAACATGAAGACTGAGCCACCAAGACAGGCAGCCTACCTGGATGGCAATGGGGACGATCTTGTTGGCCAAATTCTTATAGAGCAGGCAGATGGGTGCAGCCAGGAACTGGAGCGTGCAGGGGTCTGTCTTGTTGGCATCGATGCCATCCAACAGCTCAAAGTCCACGATGAAAATGTTCCCTTGCTGCCGGGGGCAGAGAGATGTGTCCAAATCAGTTTCAGCAGAGGTGAACCGGAGAGTCAGGCCTCAGGGTGGGGAAAGCACAGTGATCTTTGGGGGCCCTCCCTCTTTCCCATAACTCAGTGGAACTCAAGAGTTTGTGGTTCTTTTGTGCTCTCAGTCCGAGGCTGATTCACACCGAGGGGTTCCCCCGGCTATAGCAGTATCCCTAAAGTAAAGGAATGGCAGCGGCTAATACCACATGGGTTGGACCTGAAAGATGTTGAAAGATCACCCAGAGTGGCAGTTTAAGAAGAAGAAAGTAGCAGCTAGAAGAAATAAATGAGAAAAGTCAGATGTCAGAAAGGGACACTGCAGGGAATTCAAAACCAGCCAGACTCAACCTGTAGGAGCTAGGACCCGGCCTTGGTCAGGAGGAGCGGGGCGGGGCTGTCTGCAGGGGAAGGGGGTCCCCAGAGGAGAGTGTGCAGGGGTGGGTGCTCTGGGTCTGCTCCCGAGGCTGAGGATGTGTGGTGTTACTTTGTGGAAATTCCTCAGGCTTGCTGACCCTCAGAATCTGCGCCCTTTTCTGTAGTTGTTATACCTCAGTACAAAACCAACCAGCTGTGATCTGGGAAGGTGACAGTGGCCCTGGGAGACTGCACTGTGGGCCCTCTGGAGGAACCCCCCCTCCCCCACTGAATGCTGATGCAGTGACGGGAACTTGAGGAGTTGAGGCTGGGCGCAAGGCTGTCTTTTCTAAAGACTGTCCCCCGTTTCCAGTGTGCGCTGGAGGGTTTCTGCTAGGGAAAGCTCCAGGTCTATGCTGTTGGGGACGTCATAAAGCAGCTACCTGCAGCCCCTCGCAGAGCACACTGCACCCACTGCGCACACACATGCACATCTTAGATCCCTGGGCTGTGGGACCCCCGCTGGGGACAGACGCCACCCACCAGGATTCTGGGGGGATTGGGTGCCTCTGCCCACCCGCCACCCCCTGCTTTCTCTAGCTGACACCAAGGATAAGCTCTGAGCATCTGCGGTGATGCTCAGCAGGTGGGGGCTGGGACACCAACCAGCCCCAGGGACTCCACCTCCTTGACTAGGTGTCCCAGTCCTCCTTCTCCCCAGAAGGAATCATGGCTCCAGGAATCCGGAGGCCTAGGATCGGGCCACCTCTGGGGCATTTGTGTTATCCCAAGCCTCTCCTTCACGCTTCTGGAAAAGGAGGGTCTGGCCTCTGACATTCTAGGACAGCGCAGTAGACATTGGTGTTCTTGGCTGTCCAGGGTCCTTGTTCTTTTTTGGTCAATATATTCTATTCTCCTGGCCAAGGTGTATGGTTAAGGGAATTATCTCAGGACTTCATCCAGGCCCGTGAGGACCAGTCCTGGACATGTGCTGGTGTGTTAGAAATAGGGCCTTTCTTTCTGGAAGTGGGTAGTGGTTGTTTAATTGGTGGATGGTAAATCTGAAGCTGTTGGTGGTCATTTTTCTCTCCATTTAAAGAAACCCTGCCAAGGGAAAAATCCACCAGAGGCAATGGATTAAGAAATGGAGAGAGAGTGTGCCAGTGAGTTATCTGAGCCCGGGTCCTACTAAACCCCAGCACTTTGCTTTTCAGTGTTGCCTGACCCAATACATTTCCTGGATTAAGACAGATTGAGCTGATTTTTGTGATTTGAAATCAAAGAATCTTAATACACAGTTTAAAAACAAAGCGAACTCGAAGAATGAATCAAAACTAACAACAGGGCTAGAATTTTCCTATCTATATTCCATAAAAATTACTGCATAGATAAAGATTTTAAAAAATTAGGAGTTTTAGTAGGCCACAAGCTTACCACAGACTCCTAAAATGCTGCGAAATATAGGACACATAAATGACTGTGGCAATTAAGGATTACTACGTTGGGGGCAGTGCCCATAGCTCAGTGGTTAGGGTGCCAGCCACATACACCGGGGCTGGCGGGTTCAAACTTGGCCCAGGCCTGCTAAACAACAATGACAACTACAACAGAAAATAGCCAGGCCTTGTGGCTGGCACTTGTAGTCCCAACTACTTGGGAGACTGAGGGAAGAGCATCACTTAAACCCAAGAGTTTGAGGTGGCTGTGAGCTGTGATGCCACAGCACTCTACTGAGAGTGACATAGACTCTGTCTCAAAAAAATAACATAAAAGAAAATAATTATTACACTGGTGTGTGGACAGATGGGGCCCTTTGTCCTGTATGTAAGAGTCTAGACGGTGAATGGTGGGTCAGCTCAGAGGAAAGATGAACCATAGCTCACCTGCCCTGGAGGTGGCAGGGACTCCCTGGTGGAAGGCTGTCACCCTGCCTGAGTGTTGGGGAGGGGCTTTTCTTTGGTTGGCTGGGTGCCCTGATGGCTGATCAGTGCATCCTAATTCTAGGATTCTGTGGCTTTTAAGGTTCTATTACTATCTGATTTGCTGGTTGAATCTAAAGCCACCATATCAATGTCACTATACCTAGCAATTAAGCCTAGGAATACAGAAGAACATGCTGTGTGTGTGTGTCATTGTTGTTCATGCCTGTTGTCCACATGCCCAGGCAGTGTTATGGGGCTCGTCAGGTCCGAGGTGGGGGCAGGACTGTCTGCGCTGGGGCAGGAGACTTACCTGGGGAATTCAGCCTGGGGTTGTGAGTCCCCAGAGTCAGGTGGGCAGCATACTAGTACTGGGAGATTTATCACCAGATGGCACCGACCATCCCTCTCTGTCTGAGGCCTCCAAGCATGACGGGTATGCAAGGCAGGGCGACCAGAAGCAACAGAGACCTCCTGGATACCAGGGGGCAGGTGAGGGGAGACAAAGCTGTGCTGGCTTCAGTGGGGAAGGACAGACTGATGGGAAACCGAGGGCCAGTGCCTATTGCCAAGTCCCACCAGATCTAGGTGGACTTGGTGTGAATTCATGCCTAAGGACAAGGTCAATCTTGTGACTGGGGGTGGGGGTGCTGAGCCTGGAGGTGAGGGTGCGGAGACGGACTGGGGAGAGGGTGAGACAGGAAAAGTGCCACCCACATTACTAATTAGTCAAAAATTCTGTTGGGTTTCTCCTCTCTCCTTTTTTGTTCTCACATATTAAATATAAGGCCTGCTTCTTTCTCTGGTTTTCTCACCTTTGCCAGGTGGGTGAAAATTTGATGACAAGGTGTGGATAGCATCTGTCACAATGCCTGGCCCACAGCAGACCCCTAGCCAGGGGTGCTCTATGTAATTATTGACATTGAAAATATGGATATTATGTTCCCAGATACAGCATGGTGGAGAAATCGACCCTGAAATTCTTCCTCTGATGTTACACAAGATAGTTTGCATAATGTCCAGGGTGCTGCCAGGGATGGGAAGAGGCCACTCAGAGGAGGTGGCCGGTCTTATGCCATCAGCTGGCCAGATGGGCCTGGAGTTGGTGTCCTGGGCTCCTGAGAGCACTGGCTGGCAGGCAATGGCTTTCACTTGACAGAATATGGCCTCAGCCACCTCCCAGCCGACCAAGCCCTACCTGGAGCTCCTCCTCCAAGCTGAGCTGCCGCTCCAGGCTGCATTCCACCATCTCTGTGGTCACTGGGAGCTTCTCAGGCAGCTGCGTGCAGCGCCGGATTAACACGGGGTTGCAGCCGTTCAGGAATTGGTAGCCAAACATGACGTCTTCCTGCCAGCGCTTCATGACCCGCTCTATGGGAAGAGGAGTGGGGCCCAACCTGAGCTGCCGAGGCCATGGCCCCTGACCCTGCCCGAGAGCAGAGTCTCTGCTATGTCCCCTCCCTAGGTGCTTGCTGGCTGGCTGGCTCACTTGCCGTGCTCAGCTGCTGCCCCGTGCCCATCGCTGTGTCAGGCCATGGTGCCCCTTCCTCCTCCCTGAGCTGGCTCAGAAGGCTGCCGGTCAACCCTGTCTCAAGAATTCAGGTCCTTCAGCCCATTTGGAGGGGTCCAGGATAGAGGGTAGAGGGGAGCAGAGGGAGTTTGCCAAGGCCAGCTCCCCTATTCCTGCCTCCTAATGCCCTCCGCATGCCACAGCTGGCCATTATGATCCTAGGGCTCTAACCTCACACATGCTAGTCCAAAGAGACCCAGGTGGCTTTGATGTAAATGCTTAAAAACCAACCTAAGTTGTGCTTTTACTCTGCTCAGAAGCACTGCAAATGACTTGTTTTATGTCAAGAAAAAGTTCTGATATTTTTGAGACTTTCAATGATGAAATAAAGTTGAAGGAACTCGAGAATGTCCAAGGAGGACATGGGCATGAGGGTGGCTACAGTGAGGGAAACACGGGTGACAGAGCAGTGAAGCCCAGGCAGTGTGGTCCTGTGCTGTGGCGGGATGGGGCAGCCCTTGCCAATGTCCCAGCAAGTCTCAAGCAGGAAAGCGGCATCTCCTCTCTCCAGCTCCCCAAGAGCCCCCAGAGGCACACTCACCAGAAATGGTGTTGCTGATCTTGACAAAAATTTTCTCGAAGTCAGCGAAGTCACTCCAGGAAGACTGGAACATGTGCATGAAGCGGTTGATGAACAGGTTCTCCATCCTGCAGACCACGACACAGGCCCCCTGCATGAGTGCCAGCCTCCCTCCCCGGGCAAGACCCTCACATCCAGCCCATGGGGGCCTCACAACACCCCCATGCAGCTCCAAGGGGGTAGACAATCGGCCTTGTGGAAGCAGGACGGGAACTGGTGCCTATTCCTAGCGCCCCTCCCGCTGCACCTGCCTGTGGAGGAGACGGGGTCAGGGCCTTGACTGTCACCCAGGCGTGTGTTCATTCATTGGGCATTTGCTGACCCACTGCGTGGGCCCGTTCCTGAGCACAGGGACAGAGCACCACATGGCCCGGGCAGCTGCTCTACCATTGCCTGGATCGTGGGGGAATGAGCTGTTCAGTTGAGATAAACTCTCATTTACTTTCTGCTAACCCTGGCTCTGTGTTGGGTGTTGAGGACATAAGCTTCCCAATGCTTATCATGCAGGACAGCAAAATAGAAGCCCAAGGCAGGAGCTTGCTAAATTCAAAACGCAGGCTGGAGGAACCCAAGGAGTGAGATGTGAGTGGCCTAAGACACTCCCAGGAGCTTCCTGGAGAAGGAGTCCGAGAAAGAAGAGGGAAGGGGCTTCCCAGGCTTGCTGTGTGACCCACACAGACTGCAGGACAGGGGCTTGGGAATTCCAGCTGGCGTTTGCTGAGACACGCTCTGCCTCAGTTTCTCTCTGTGTACATGGGGTTGAAAGTAACGACAGTGACAGGTTTTCCTGTTCCTCTTCACCGACAGTGCAACGCCTGCTCCCCCAGCCCTGACTCTGGCTGCTGACCTCAGAGTTCAGGCCTCTGCCCGCGGTTCCCTCTGTCTGTGTTTGGTGCTCCTCTTTCTTCTGTGCTACGGATTGAATTGTCCCCCAACCCCCAATCCACATGCTGAAGCTCTAATCCCCAATGTGTCTGTTGTTTAAGTCCCCGGCCTCCTCAGTCTACAGTATTTTGATTTGTCAGCCCTGGTCCCACCCACTAGGTCCCCCTAGGAGGCTAAGATGCCCTGGACTGGGATCCGAGGAGATCTTTGTGAGCACTGAGTTTTCCTCCTCTGCTGAGTCGGGACATATAAGCGGCTGCCAGTGAGTCACAGGATGGGTTGCTGGAAGCACCGGAGCACAGCTGGGCAGTGTGGCAGCTTCCTGATGGCTGCACACAGTAGGTGCTCAGCACTACCACTGTGTTGAGTGGCTGCACCCTGGAATGCCAGAGAAGCTTCTCTCAGCCTCACTGCCCTCTTCTTCCCCGCACCTCTCCTTAGCAGAGAGCTTGGAACAGAAATTCTTGCAAGCTAGAGGTGTAACCCTCACCTGGCATCAGGTCCAGTTGGGGAAAAGGACTTATTTTTCAGACAGGAGCAGTCTTCCCAGGCCCTGAGATCCCCACAGGGCCCAAGGAGGGTCCAGCACCATGTGGTGTCCAAGAAAGAGGCCCCATCTGGATGGTCCCCCCAATCTTGAGAAGTGGGAATGAGTCACCATCTCCTCAGCTGCATCTCTTTGACCTCAGCACAGAAGGTTGTCACCCAAAACAGGCTGGGTGTGGCAGTTCTGTGGAAGCCACAGATCCAGGAAGAAGTGAGTTGGGGAGGCATATTTGCATGTCCTCCAGAGGCAAAATATCCCTGCATACTTACAGACAACTGGAATATTCAAGGATTCCCAGACCTACCCTGCACAAGGAGGAATCTGCAGCCCAGGGAGGGCACCTGGCTCATCTAAGGCCACACAGGTAGGTAGCGACATGGCCAGGCAGGAACCCTGATGGCCTGACTCCGTAGCTTCCTCGTGCACTGAGCTGTGGCCTGGGCTGGGCACTCTGCCTCCCTGCCCGCTTCTTCTCTGACAGCTTCTCCATTTTCCATTTCAGTTTTGCTGTGTGTGAGGGGTACAAAGGATACTAAGGAGGGCTGGCCTCCCTCCAGGCCCAGCAGGTGGCCCAGAGGAAACAAGTGGCCCAGTTACCCAGAAAGGGTGCAGAAACCAAGCTGTCCAGAGCTGGAAGTTCAATGAGGAAGGCCTCTTTGGTGACCTCAGCCGTGAGTTTCAGTTTTCTGCCAGTGGGGGACTGAGTTTAAACAGGGGCAAAGTGGCATTGCCGCAGCATGAGGCTTGGGGGCCAATGCCCAAGGCCTGGGTCTGTGGGTTCTCCTTCAAGGAGAGTCAGTGCAGTGTGGGCTGATGGGTACAGGTGGGCCCTGCTTCCTCATGAGAGGGCTGGACTGGAGGCTCTCAGAGAGAGACACTCGGCCTCCACCCACATGCTGAGGTCTGGACACAAGACTCCTGGGTGGGGCTGGGAGTCCCCCCAGGCCTAGCGAGGGAAAGCAAGATGGGTGCAGGTCGCGTGGAGCATCAGGGGCACGTCTAAAAACCCAGCCCTGTCACCTCACTGTTTCTTGGTGACCTCATCTGTGAAATGACGGCTACTGCCTCTCAGGGCTGACATGATGTACCAGTATATAAAACATTGGTCCGTAAAAAGCGTAAAACATGTTAGCAACTACTACCCTGATGATCGTGGCCCCCATGCCTCCTGCTGTGGCAATGCCACTTTGCCCCAGGTTACACTCAGGCCCCCACTGGCAGGAAGGTCCACACTAGGTCAGTGCCCTAGTGGCCCGAGGCAAATTCACACCCTGTAGGCACCACGTGCTCCCTCCCTTCCTCCGGCTCCCTCACTCTAGTTCACCTACCCTCTCTCCTCCCTTCACACCCAACTAGTGAAAGGTTCTTTGCCTACTGACTTCTCTTTCTCTCCTCTTGCACCCTGAAAGTGCTCTCACCCTTGACTCCAGAGACTTCTGAGTGGCGGCATCTGAAAGGCACTGGTCATCCCTGACCTCCCCTGATCTCTCTGAAGCATGTGGCGATTGTCCTGTCCTTTCTGGACGTTCTTCCAAATGCAAAGCCTTCTGGATCTCGCCCCTGCTCCAACACCCCATTGCCCAAGCCTCCAGGTATAGACTAGACTCCTCGCCCACCTCCCTTCCTCCCTCAGCGGTGCAGCCCCACTTCCCTATACAGGTCCCAACGCTGGTGCTACACTGCCTAGAATGCCATCCCCTTCACTCTTCCATTCAGCGTGGCGAACTCCTATGCATCCTTTAAGACTCGCTTGGTCATCTTCTCTCCTGTAAGGCTTTTCCTCAGTTCTTCCCCTCCAGTTACTCCTTCCTGCTTAAGTATCTACCACCTGCTGTCGTGATGAGCTCAGCTGTCCTTGGCTTGGTCCCTAAGGGATTGTGAGCTTCTTGGAGGTGGGACCGAGGGGCCACTTTTGATTCATCTCTGTCCCTTAAACCTCAAGAACTCAATAAGCATTTGTCAAAAAAGGGGCAGCAGGTAGCCTCCTCCATGAGTGCGCCAGAAGCCCAGAGGGGCCAGCAGACAGCCCTGACCATGCCTGAGAAGGCAGCACCCTGGGCTGAGGGCTCCATTCTTTGAATGAAGAGCAGGCCCTATCGGGTACCCAGGATGGAGACACTAGTGGGGACTCACCTACCTCATGTCAGATATCACCACAGGGACACAGCCTGCCTGCCTTCCTTTAAATCTCACAACAGTTCTCTGAGGTTGGCATCATCAACTTCATTTTATGAGAAGACAACTGGAAGTTGGAAAAGTTAAATGATGCTCCCCAAATAGCACACCTGGACTCTTAATTTGAACCCCAGCCCCCAGCTGGCTTGGCTCTAAAGAAGGCAACCTTTTGTTTCATTTTGTTTTGAGACAAAGTCTCACTCTGTCACTTTGGGTAAAGACTGTGATGTCACAGCTCATAGCAACTTCAAACTCTTGAGTTCAAGAGATCCTCTTGCCTCAGCTTCCCGAGTAACTCTAACTGTAGGTGTCCATCACAACGTCTAGTTAGTTTTTCTATTTTTTTTAGCAGAGACAGGATCTCGCTCTTGTTCAGGCTGGTCTCAAGCCCCTGAGCTCAGGCAATCCACCCGCCTCAGCCTCCCAAAGTGCTGGGATAACAGCCAGGAACCACCACACCTGCCTTAGTTTTTAAAGAGTAAGTAGAGATAAGTTGGCAATTGTTGCTGTAATTTTAATAGATCAATAGGTCCCTCCACCTCCTTTACCTCAGTCCCAGGAAAGCAGAATATAACCTTGTGAGGTTCGTGGACCAGCGACCCTGGCTTGTTAAGGACACAGACTCATCCGGGCTCAGACCCATTGATCAGAACCTGTTTAATGACATTGCAGTTATCTGTGGGCACGTGAGTGCTTGAGCATCAAGGTCTATGCCCACATCCTCTGCCTGGGAGCCTGGCTGCTGGCTGACTTGGAGCAGCTGCCCGAGTCTAGAGGAGGCCAGTTGCCTCAGAACAAGCCTCGCAAAAATAGCCACGCTAAGTCAAAACCGCACCTTCCTCTACCCAGTTTGTTCATGGCAGGAATCAGCATTTTCTTTCTCTAGTTCAGTGGTTCTCAACCTTCCTAATGCCGCAATCCTTTAATACAGTTCCCGTGGGTCGTGACCCACAGGTTGAGAACCTCTACTCTAGTTCCAGGGCAGGCTGAAGGAGGTGCTCAGGAAAGAGAAAAAGCACATGAGCCCTGGCACCCAGAAAAGTCCCCAGGGCCTGTCAGGAACCCCGGCAGGGCAGGGCCTCTGGCCCACAAAAGGCAAGCCAGTCTAAAGAATCTGGAAAGCACAACGAGGACAGTAAGCAGATTTCCTTAGGCCAGGATTTGTCAAACCCTTGAAATCCTATAGAGTACGGGTCTCAGTGGAGGTCCCAGCCCTGAAGTGGCATCAGCATCACGTGAGACTTAGTTAGAAATGCAGATTCCCAGGCCTCACCCTGGACCTCCTGGATCACAATATCTGGGGAGGGTCCAGCCAACCAGATTTTAACAAGCCCCACACCTGGGGGTGGGGAGGATTCTGAGCAAGCCATGGTCTGAGAACCCTTGCTGAAGAGTTCGCAATGTTTTCCAAATTAATTTGACTACAGAATACTGTCAGAAGGAAGCGCCACTTTGTGCTTGGTATTAACTCTTCTCTTATTTTATGACCCATTTTTTAACAACAGAATGCTACCTTAACAAGTACAATGGAGACTTTCAGCTTGTCTTTTAGGTGGGATTTTCTCCCCCCATGTTTTCCCAACACATTTATTTACCAACAGAATGCACTCCTGATTACATAACAAAATTCAATGAAGGTAAATAGGACTGATATGCAGAAATGTAGTTTTATAGGCATCAGTTAGAAGGAGGGGATTATTTTTTAAAATTCCAAGAAATTCAAGGACTTTTTGGATAGCGTTTGGGAAGTTAAGTGGGAGAACCCTATTTTTTTTCTTTTTTTTGAGGCAGAGCCTCAAGTTGTCACCCTGGAGAGAGTGCTGTGGCATCACAGCTCACAGCAACCTCCAATTCCTGGGCTCGAGCGAGGCTCCTGCCTCTGCCTCCCAAGTAGCTGGGACTACAGGCGCCCGCCACAACGCCGGGCCATTTTTTGGCTGCAGCCATCGTTGTTTGGTGGGCCCGGGCTGGATTCGAACTCGCCAGCTCAGGTGTACGTGGCTGGCACCTTAGCCCATTGAGCCACAGGCGCCGAGCCCCTATTTTCTTTTTTTGGATGGATCACGTTTGTCCAATCCTGTTTCCTATGAGTGATTTGGTGACATGGGCTAGGTGGGGTGACAATAAGAGGCATGTGTCTTCTTCCTACACACAGAATTCACTTTTACTAGCTTTCTGAAGCTAGTGAGTGGGCCCTGTCACCTTTCCTCCTCTCATTCCTTCATCACTTTTCGCCTGTCCCTCTCGCCTCAGCCCGCAGCCTGCACATCCCACTGGTGGCTGGGCCTCGATGCCAGAGGTCAGGCTCTCACCCTCAACATGCCCAAACCTTAGCAGGGCGTTGTGGTGGGTGGGAGGTACCCAAGAGGCCGAGGCAAGAGAATCATCTAAGCCCAAGAGGTGAAGGTTGCTGTGAGCTTACTCTACCTGGGGTGACAAAGTGAGACTCCTAAAAAAAAAAATTAAAACAAAACAAAACAACAACAACAAAAACATGCCCAAACCTGGACTCATCCTTCCTCCAAACTTCTGCTTAGCTTTTGGTTTTGATGACCATCCCATTTCCCCCACAAGCCCAATGCCTTGAGTTCTCCCCTAAGCCTTTCCCTTCAGTGACACGAAACCCCACTGGCCCCAGCCTGCCCACCACCCACCCTGCTGTCTTCCCTGCTCTCCCTCATCATCTTGTGGCCTCCTCCCACCCTGGGTGTTCCCCTGCTCACAAAGGCTGCCACATGGAGCCTGCACCTTACCATTATTCTCACCTCTCCCCATTTTTCACTGGCTGTGGGAAACTTAGACTCAACTCAAAGCACAGCCACATGGAGTGGAATTTCTGCTGCCTTCCCTGTGCTCCCTGGGGAGTTCCTTCAAGGAGCCGCTACCCTCCTGGTCTCATCACTAGGAATCACTCAGTGCGTGTCGAGATCGGACTGGTCACACTGCTGCACTGTCCTGCTTGACCGGGAAGGAAACTCTCTTTCTCAATTTATTTTAAAGAGGGCAGTCCCTCACCAGCCTCACCATCCCGCAGACAGCGAGTGGGCAGTGAGCACATCACTTGCTTGATGCCACCGGGAAATTTACAACCTGCTTGGTTCTGCCAGCTGGCCCCGTACCGCTCCTGGGCAGAGAGTGCTCTCCCAGTGCCCTGCCCGTCCTCCAGGCCCCCAGCTCTGCCTGCCTTGCCCCAGAAGACCCAGCCAGGTGGCCCTGGGCTCTGAAGACTTCCTGGACCCCATGAATGAGAGAGGATGCCCAGGTGGAATGAGGCTCCCCAGTGAGCCCTAGGGCCCTTCCCATCAAAGAGGGGAGCCACATAGCAGGTGTGTATGAGGAAGAAATGGTTCTGGCCAGCCTGACCTCATTCCTAAGAGTGGAGAAGACCAATGCAGTCTTTAGGGAGAACTTTTTTTGTGTCACCAGGACTGAAAAATACGGTTCCATTTTAATCTCACAACATCCTGAGTAGGAGCTGTGCTCTCCTTTTTCAGATAACGACACGGAGGCTCAGGGCAGTTAGACAACTTGCCTAGGTTCATCACCAGACCAGGGCCCGCTCCCGGGTGCCTCTCCTCCAGGCAGGTCCTTCTGAGGTGTTTCTCTGCTTTCCCTCCTCCATCCATCGCTTCATCCCTCCATTCACCACCCCTACATCCCTCAACCCTTTACCTCTCCCTCCTTCCTTCCCTCTCTCCCTTTTGCCACCCATCCCTCTACCCCCTGCCCTTCCCTCACCATAATGAGCACAGGAAGCACTTTTCCCCAGAGCAGCAGGTCTCCTCTGGCCTCACTGCCTCTCCATCCTCGTTCTTCCCTCTCCAAACTGCTCCTTTCACAAGGGCCTCCATCCTGCTTGCCCCATCCTAGTCTCAGGTCTGTCCTACGAAAGCCACATGGCTTTGCTTAGTGTCTCCAATATCAGGATGGGCATGGGGGGATACAGATAGTGAGACGTTATTCGCCACGATTAATCTTTTGCAGGAAGCCAGATATTACTAATCCAGATGTACGGTTTAATTTTTTTATTTTCCTAGTTGATCCCAGTTACAGCAGGGGAAAAGTGCCCCAGCTTTGGACCCAAACAGACCTGGATTCGTATCCTGGTTTTGTCAATTTCTGGTTAAATGACTTTAGGCAGATTTCTTGACCTTGACCCACTGCAGCCTCAGTTTCCTCACAGAGAAATGGTCAATAATAGTATTCACCTCCCAGGTCTATTGTGAAGCTTAAAATGGATGATTACCTAGAAATCCCCCAGACCAAGTAGACTGCCTGGGTTGCTGGTTCTCAGCCCTGACCTCCTGCGGGACTACAGACCCCAGGTTGGGTCCCGCCCTGGGACCCAGGAGACACGTGCCATGGTGTGGGGTTGATGGGCACAGGGCTCGTGTCCTCAGGGCATTCTTAGGTTCAGGCAGGTCCCAGCATCGTGGATTCAGGGTTTTCCAGACTCATGTGATTAAAGGAATTCCCTGAAGTGTCAATGTGCAGATCCAAAGACCTTTGTGAGCCCTAGGGTAGGGCTGGGACCGTATTTTTAACAAGCAGTTATGAAGTCACTGCCTGGGCAAGCTTTAAAAAGACTGCAGTAATTCCAATGCAAACAAAGGAGCACGATGCAATGTTTCTGCTATTTATTAGCAAAGGGCCTTGCATGCGATGGTTGGCCTCCTTGTTTCTCAGGCTCCTTAACTGCAAAGTGGGGACATTAGCTGCACCTGCCTCCTGGGTTGCTGTGATGGAGGAACAAGGGGCGCATTTCCTGGGGCCACTGCTGGCATCTGGCCATTATTACCGCAGAGTCTGCCCTCTCAGTGGCAGCCTGGACACTGCTATCCTCCAAATGGCCATATAGGAGATGAGATATGCTGGGAGTGGGGCATTGCAGACCCCTGCTTTGGGCTAAGGACACATTCTGTCTGGTGTCTGAGTCCTCCAAGCTGTGACCTTGTCAGACACAGGCTACCCTGTGGTTGTGCACTGAGGACCCAGTCTATGGCTAAGACACACTCAAACATGCTTGGGAAACCCTACTTGGCTGGGCTGGGGGCTCTCACTAGGAAAGGAGGGAGAGTCCCACTCCCAGCCCTGGCCCTTGGGGTGCCCAGTGGGCCTTCAGTTCTTGTAAACTTACGCTTTGGAGTAGTTCAGAATAAAGTCCACTCCTTTCTCACTATCAAACTGGATGTCACGGGGTAAATCCCTGTGGCACTTGGCATCAATACTCAGTGGGAAGCCAGGGTTCCACTCCATCCACCTGTGTGGAAGGAAGAAGAAACTGTGTTAAATGCACAGGGAGGTTACTGGCGACCACCTTCTCCCTCCACAGGGCCTCCCTCAACAGAAACCCTTGTTGCTAGCAAGCTGGCTGGTTGATTAACATAGCTGAACTGCATGAATCTTCTAATTCCTGTTATTTCTCCTTAATGCATTACTTATCCTCTTTTACTTTTGTTCCTTCACTAAGTCATTTGGGGCTGACAGCTTGGCAGGCAGCAGTTGTGTGTACTCTATTGCAAGGGCATGTAATGTGTATAGAGTTTTTGATTAGTTTAACAGTGCACTGTCGGAAAGGACATTAGAAAACATCAGGAATCCACCAGAACATAACCGTATATCTTTTCTAACTCCTAGCTGAGGGCTGGTTCTGCCAAGTAACAAGCAAGTCTTGCAGCTGTAATGTTTGGCTTTCATCCCTTCATCTTAATTATAGCTTTGCACGCTACTCTCATTGAATGTAACTTGTATTATATCAATTTCTTCTGTGTTGTCTTTTGGTACCTTGTAAAGCAGAAGTTTAAGACCACAAGTTGGAAGAAGGTCACATACTTCAAATACTAATAGATGGGGCTCTGAAGGATTTATATCGCTGTGCTTGAACCTTGAATGGGACTTACACCTGTTTCAGCTTTAGAAGCAGAGTGCCACTGGGCAGCACTGGGCAGCACTTTCACATAAGCTCTCTGTTACTTATGTGACTCCAGGGCCTGGCTGCTCCGGGTAAAGCTAGGATCCTTATTTGGTACCTTTTGTTGTTGGAGATGTGAATGAAGTCTGCGTGTGCATGGCCTGTTGAATTCACTTTTGTGCCATTTTTGTAAATACAATGGTTTTGTGCGACCTTTCAAAAAAAAAAAAAAGAGAGAAAAATCTGAAGAAGATGCAGTTAGCGCATTTAGAATATAAGAAGACTTCCTGCAACCACAAAATCTGATTTCTGAATTAAGCATTTAATAGCGAAATGGAGAAAGAGAATAGTTACTGTTAGACATGATTGGTCTCTGTGTTAAAAGAAGAACTTTAGACAAATTAAATTTAACAGAGCTTAATCAAGCAAAGAATGACTTGAGAATTGGGCAACCCTTCAACCAGAAGAAGTTCAGAGAGACCCAAGCTCTGCCACGTGGTCAAAGAGGATTTCTGGGCAGAAAAAGGAAGGTGATGTACAGAAAATGGAAGCAAGGTGCAGAAATATCCCTGTTAGTGCCAGCTTGGCCTGTGCCTTATTAGAACATGGTTTGAACAGTGGGCTGCCTGCGATTGCCTGGGAACTCGTGTAAAGAGTAGGTTACAGCCTATTTTATGCACCCAGTTAGATCACAGTTCACTGTGGAGAAACCTTGAGATCAAAGTTAAAATATGCAAGAAGGCAGCTTTAGGCCAAACTTAACACTTGTAACACTTGACGGACAAATTTTGGTCATTCAATAACTGATTATGGACCACCTTCTATGAGCCAGAATGGGCCCTGTGAGAAAATAGAAAAAAAATGTAACCCTGATACAGGGAAACACTGAAAAGAAACTGAAGCCATGACTGAAACTATGACAGTGACAAAGACCAGATACAGAAGATTCAATATCAAAGAGAAAGTGTTCTAAAAGGGGAGAGAGCAATTCATGGAGAAGGAAAAAAAAATTGACAAAGTAAAAGAAAGACTTCCTTAAGCTAGAAAGATTTCAATTTCCCGAGTACGTTCTAGGTAGAACAAAAATGGAAAAAAGACACACCTAGATATATACTGACTAAATTTTAAAGTGTCAGAGAGAGGAAAAAAGGGAGAGAGAGAGAAAGGGAAGCAGGAGGGGAGAGGGAGTGAGAAACTCCGAGAAAAGAAAGGTGATGAAGCTATCATTAGATTTTTATTTGTCCTACTGAAAATGGGAAGATCATAAAGTATTGGCAGACTTTTATTTTCTTTTGTAGATCATCATCTAGACCTCTTATTTCAAGTCAAGTCATTAACAAGGACAAGAAAACTATTTATTTTTTATTTTTGACAAGCACACACTCTGTTCTTATACTACTCACCTAGCCTTTGTAAGGAAATTAATTGTTCAGCCAAACAAAAATTAGAACAAACCAACAAACTCCTAAATATAGTAGTGTGTTCATCATAAAACTGCACCAAATATCATATTAAACAAAGAAATAAAAGCTCAAGAGGGATGATCATTGTTCCTTCTATCGCTTTAGGATATGTTTTGGGAATTCTAGCCATGCGAAGAGAAGAGAATGTGAGTAGTGTAAATAGAGAAGTGAGAGACAGAAGTATTCTTTAGATGCTATGCTCAAATAAGTAGGCAACTAGACAGATTCGCTAAAAAAACGAACAAAAACAAATGAATAGAGCCAATGAAAGAGGTTAGAAAGGTGCAAATACAAGGTAAATATACAAACCAAATAATCTATATCTCATCAATGTGTATTTACAAACAGAAACATATCCCCCTCAAAGTGACAAAAGTGACGATACTCCTTGGCATAAAGTAATTACAAAAGGTGAACCTGAGAGAAGAAAACCAGAAATTCTACCAAGGATAATTCATGAGGTCTAGATGTATGAAAAGGCATGACTTGTTCTTGGATGGAAAGGATGAGTGTCACTGAAATGCCAAGACAGAATACAGTGATGTGGACATCAAATCATTTCTCGTGAAGGAAATCTTAAAAAAGAGCAGTAAGATATGAAACAGACATTAACATTAGTTAGAAAGTTATGAAAACCAAAAGATAGTGCTGGGCTCTGAAGGAGAAAAATAGGTGAACATGCAAGGTTCAGAAACAGACCTAGGAAAATGCATGACTGTAATGCAAAACTAGCTCACACTTAGGAGAATGTTTCCTATGGGCTACAGGGTCAAATACTGTTCTCTGTGTTTTCTCATAGTTTAACCTATTTATCTCAAAACCCCCAAGACAGTGATTTTCATGCTATGAGAGAATCTTAGGTATGCTGCAAAAATGAAAATAAATCACTAATTAAATTATTTTCAAAAGCAGTTCAAAGCACAGTAAGTATGTTCTTTTTTGTTGTTCAATATAATTTAAGTGTGCTGCAGAAGTTTAACTAGAGGTTCAAGTGTGCCGTGAGATATAAAAGTTTGAAAAACACTGCCCTAAGAGGTTGGTGCTATGACTTCTCCCATTTGACAGATGAGGAAATCGGGGCACAGAGAGATTAAACAGCTTTCACAGGCCCCAGAGTGAGCGGCAGTAAACAGGACTTGAGCTCAGCCCTCAGCTGCAGAGCTCACGCACGTGACTGCTATCCTCTGCCAGCTGTGAGTGCACCTTGGGTGCCACCCCAGGTCCACAGGGAGGAATATATTATGTGATAAATAATGCTGGGGAAGTCGACACTACCTATGAAAGTACACAGCAGATGAATGAAGGCCTCGACTTAAAAGCAAAATTATACAAGTATTAGACAAAACTATAGGGTAAGTATTTGTGTAACCAGCAAGTGGGGAGGACTTTCTCAAGCAAAGACGGAAACTCAAAGGCTAAGAAGGAAAAATAATACATAGAGTTAAGAAATGGAAGAATTAAAATCTCCTGTGGCAAAAGTAACAGAAGACAAATGATAAATGCTAACATGTAACAGAGGGAAACTATCCTGACACAGGAACCGCTCATGTGTGCATGAGCATGGCGGGTTATTCAGGCAATGGTGTGCTATCCAGAAGTTAAGTGCATGACCGTATTGATCTGTGTCAACTGGATTCTCTTCAAAACATAATGATAAGTTGGCTGGGCGCTGTGGCTCACTCCTGTAATCCTACCACTCTAGAAGGCTGAGGTGGGTGCATTGCATGAGCTTACGGGTTCAAGACCAGCTTGAGCAAGAGTGAGACTCCATCTCTAAAAATAGCTGGGCATTGTGGTAAGTGCCTGTAGTCCCAGCTACTTGGAGGCTGAGGCAAGAGAATCGCTTGAGCCCAAGAGTTTGTGGCTGCTGTGAGCTATGATGCCACAGCACTCTACAAGGGTGACAAAGTGAGACTCTGTCTCAAAAAACAAAACAAAATGAAAACAAACAAAACAAACAAACAAACAAAAAACATAATGGTAAGTGAAAAATGCAAGTCACAGAAAGATCATGTTAAATGATGTTGATTAACACACTACAGGACATATTTCCTGGGACGTACGCACAGATGCAGTCACAGAGAGAGCGCGCGGGTGGTGGGTTTATAACCAGCGCTGGCTTCTCCATCTGCCTGTGTAGCTGGGTGTGCTGGCTTTCTGACAGAGAGCTATTCTTAGCTGTTGCTTTACTTTCAGCCTCTGACCCGGAAGCCTGAGAATTCATGTAGAAAGAGGAACTCTACGATTGTGCAGACGATGCAAAGTTTAGTGTGCCCTGAAAGGAAGTAGAGGAGGGGTCTGAAAAGGGCCAAGCAGTGGACGGAGGAAGAAAAATGATGATTAGATTTAAGAAGAGGACAAAACATCTCACCAGAAAGCCCTCTGCTCCTTTCCACAAGTCCTAGATTGTGATGATTTAAACATCTCACATAGAATTGGGCTAGTTTATGTCCTGTTAGGGGAGTGGACAGCAAGTCTAATCAGGTATCCACTTATTCACAGTAAGGTGTTAATGACTAACAACAAATTAAGTTAATTTTACAGGGATTTTTAACTTAACCCAGTTCCACAGTCCAGTAGTACTCAGAGAACTAGCTGTAGGAGCTTTGCTACAGGTAGCTGAAGGGGGGAGGAAAGCTACAAAAGAAGCAGAAAAACAAGCCTTTGGGATGGGAGGCAGAGTTCTAGGACAATGCTATGTGCATTGCACCAAGCGCAAAGTCTTAAAACACGTCATTTGGTGCCTGTGCTGAGATGTCCGCACACAGAAGTAAAATTCATACTTCTTTAGCACCACCCACAGGATAATCAGATTGCTCTCCTATACCTGACACTACAGACATAAAAAGTTTTATTTTTAACTTTTTTATTATGAAATGGAATATATAAGTATATGTGTGTGTTTATGCACACTACACTTATGCATGCAGAAAAATGCATAAAACACCTGTGTATTATAGGGTCAAATGGTAAGTCTATTTTTAGATCTTTGAGTGAACTAATGTACACAGCTATGATTCAATAAAAAAAAAAAGAAACTGAATTAAAAACAAACAAACAAAAAAAAACAAAACAACAACACCTGTGTAACCACCACCCAGGTTAAAAATCAGAACATGGGCCATCCCCTCAACTCTCACGTTTCCCAGTCAACCCTCCTCCAGCTCCCGGTAATCACCATTTTTGCTTTTATGCTAATCATTTCCTGGTTACATAGTTCCACTATTACATATCTCCCTACAGAATGTAATTTCAAATTTTATGGACTGGCCAGACAGGTTTCTGGCTTCTTTCCTTCAGCGCGGCACTTGTGAGGTTCATTCATGTTCTTCTGTCATTGGTTTTCCTTGCTGTGTAGAATCACAATTCGTTCAGCTGTCCAGTACTGTTGGACACTGAATTGTTTCCACTTTTTGGCAGTCATGAATAATGCTGTTATGAACACCCAAGTGCACATGCCCAGGAATAGAATTTTCAGGTCATAGATTATCATTATAGTGTAGTTTCAATCTTATTAGATGGTGCAAAATTGTTTTCCACAGAGGTTGTGCATGGTATCAATTTATGTTCCTGCCAGCAGTGTGGAAGTGTTCCCCCCTCTACTTTTCTAATACTTGGGTATTGTCACTTTTGCCCTACTGGAGTGTGTGTGTGTGTGTATTAGTCCATTGTGATCTTACTTCTGATTTTTCCTAATTCCTAACAGAGCTGAACACTTTTTGTATGCTTGCTGCTCGTATTTTGTGCCACAACTGCTCACACCTCCTGCCCATTTTCTACTGAATTGAAAGTTCCCTCCTTATAGATTTGCAGAGCTCTTTCATATACCAGAATAATATTCCTTGCCAGTCACTCCCAGACTTACTTCTCTTCACTCTCTCCTTGTCTTTTTTTAAAAATTTATTTCATTATTATTTTTATCAAGTCATGTGTACAACAGAGGTTCTGTGTTTTAAGGTAGGTGAACTCAATTTTTGTTTTTATGGTTATTGTGTTTGGGTCTTGTTTGACAGATCTTTTTATCTTGAGACCAGAAAGAATATACTCCCCTATAGTTTACAAGTTCTATAGTTTTGCTTGTAAGTCTAATCAACCCCCAGCTGAGTTTTCTGAATGAATGAGTTAGAGTCCAATTTCTTCTCCTTCTTCTACCCTCACCCTACGTTAGCCTGTCCCCTTCCGGAAGAACACCCAGCAGCTTCAGCGCCGCCCACTGGCAGAGTCCTGTATAACTGTCAAGTATGGGTGGCTTTGTTTGTCCTTTCTCCATTCTGTTTCATGGAAATGTTTTTGATGGAAAGGAATGGTGGACCTAAAGAAGAGCTTAGAGGTTGGGGCAATAGTGTTCACGGTAGGAGATTTCTCACCCCTTGACAGCAGTGGACCCCTGAGCAGGGGATGAAGGAGAAGAAGCAGGGAGATGAGGAGAGATGCTTTTACAAATTACAATTAGAAAAGTTTAAAAAAAATGATACTGCTCAGCTATGACAAGGATTTGGTGACACAAGGACCCATACATGCCTCATGAAAATCAGTTAAAGATTTTTGAGGAAAAATTTGTTGATATATACTAATACCTTATATTATTTGGTTTAGTAACTTGATATCAGGGCATTTATCCTAGAGAAATAATAATGCACACAAAGATAAATATACAAGGGTTTTCACATTGTTTATAAGGATAAAAACTTATAAACCTTTCAAGTGTCCAGGCAGACTGAGTACTTGAGCAAATTATGGTGCATCCAGGCAATGAAATAGTATATAAACACTAAAATAATGTTTATGATGAGATTTTTTATTATTATTTCTGAGACAGAATCTCACTCTGGGCTGAGTGCTGTGGTGTCATAGCTCACAGCAACCTCAAGCTCTTGGGCTCAAGCAATCCTCCTGCCTCAGCCTCCTGAGTAGCTGGAACTATAGGTGTCTGCCTCAACTCCTAGCAAATTTTTCTATTTTGCTCTTGCTCAAGCTGGTCACCTGAGCTCAAGAGATCCTCCTGTGTTGGCCTCCCAGAGTGCTAGGATGACAGGTGTGAACCACCGCACTGAGCCTGATAACATTTTTAAACTATGAGGGAATGATTCTGCTATACTGCTAAAGATAAACAGGAGGATGCAAGGTTGTGTGTACAGTACAATCCCTAACAAAAAATAAATAAGAAAAAGCAAAAACACCTAGAAGTTAATTGTAGGTATTTTTCTGCTTCTATGTAATTCCCTTATTCCTTTTGCTTTGACAGATTAAAAAAAAAAAAAAAACCAGACATACTACATAGTCCTCATAAGAGGTTAAACTATGTAGGGACATGTAAATTGACATGAGTGTCACTTCCAAAGTCCCCTCTGCAGCCCAGGTAACTGTGCTGCCTGTGTAGAATA
The DNA here is from genome assembly GCA_963573935.1 of Arctocebus calabarensis. Classification (NCBI taxonomy): domain Eukaryota; kingdom Metazoa; phylum Chordata; class Mammalia; order Primates; family Lorisidae; genus Arctocebus; species Arctocebus calabarensis. Next base: position 65,243 of record CAUYON010198969.1, read on the forward strand.
ATTCCTTCTGTTCCTTTCCCTGGGAAGGAATCACAAACTCAAATGTTTCCAGGAGTCAAAAGTAGGAAATGAAATGAAAGAAGCCCAGATAGACACACCATGGGTGTGGACTGGGGAAGACTGGAGAATAACCCTGCTTATTCAAAGCTCCCCAATGGTGCAAAGAACACATTGAGAGGGTGCAGACAGCCCATTAGCCACCTGTTTCCAGAGAAGCACGCTTTATGACAGGCATTATTATTTTTCAAGTAGCTTTATTGAGATATAATTTACCTATCTTAAAAGTGACCCCTTAAAAGTATGCTGGAAGTTTTTTAGTATATTCACAGTGCTGTGCCACTGTCACTATGATCCAATTTTGGAATATTCTCACCCTAGAAAGAAACTTCATACCCACTGAAGCTCACTCCCCATGCCCCACCCCCAACTCCTAGTACCATGGCAACCCCTAATCTACCAGTCTGTCTCTCCAGGCTTGGACATTTATATAGCTAGAATGCAATATATGGTCTTTTATAAAAGAATGTTTCATTTATCATAATGTTTTAAAGGTTCATTCAAGGATTAGCATGTATCTGTAGTTCATTACTTTTTAATGGCAAATAATATTCCACTGCATGAATACACCATACTTTGTTTATTCACCATTAGTTAATGGAATTTAGGTTGTTTCTGCTTTTATGCTATGAAGAATAATACTGCTATGAATATTTGTGTACAAGTGTTTTGTGTGGACATATGATTTCACTGTTCTTGGGTAGATGGGAGAAGAACTGCTGGGTCATATGGTAACTCTGTTTATGATTTTGAGGAACTGCTGATGTGTTTTCCAAAGTGGTTGCATCATTTTACATTCTACTAACAATGTATAAGGATGCCAATTTCTCCATATCCCTGGTTACACTTATTATCTGCCGTTTTGGCTTCAGCCATTCTAGGGGATGTGAAGGGTTTTTTTTTTTTTTTTTTTGGTTATTGTTGTTGTTGCAGTAGTCATTGTTGTTTAGCAGGCCCGGGCCAGGTTCAAATCTGCCAGCCGCGGTGTATATGGCCAGTGCCCTATACTGAGCTATGGGCGCTAAGCCTTTACTTTCTGTCTTTACAGATTTTCCTGTTCTGGAAATTTTATGTAAAAGGAATCATACAATATTCGACCTTTTGTGACTGGTTTCCTTCACTTAGCATAAAGTTTTCAAGGTTTATCCATGTTGTAGCATATGTCAGTAATTCATACTTTGTTTAGGGCCAAATTATATAGATATATCTTTTATCCATTTGTTCCTTAATGGACATTTGGGTTGTATATACATGTGGATAATTATGGATACTGCTGCTATAATCATGTATGTACAAGTTTTTATGTGGACATACGTTTTCATTTCTCTTGGGTATCTGCCTAGGAGTGGAATTGCTGGGTCATATTGTAACTCTCTGTTTAATAGTTTGGGACTACTAGGCTGTTTTCCAAAGCAGCTGCACCATTTTACATTTCTACCAGTAGTGAATGAGGGTTTTGATTTCTCCACGTCCTTGTCAACACTTGTTATCATCTGACTTTTTGATTCTAGCCATCTTAGTGGGTATGCAGTGCTCTCTCACTGTGGTGTTGGTATGTATTTCCCAGGTGACTGATGTGTCAAGCATCTTTTCATGAGCTCGTTGACCATTTGTGTATCTTCTTTAGAGAAATGTTTACTCTGATTTTTGCTGGCTTTTTACTTGGGCAGTTTGTCTTTTATTACTGAGTTGCAAGTGTTCTTTATACGTTCTGGATGGAAGCCCCTTATTAGATATATGACTTGCAAGTATTTTCTCTCTATCTGTGGGCTGTCTTCTTTTCACTTTCTTGAAACATAAAAGTTTTAACATTTGATGGCATCAATTTATCTATTTTTTTGGTTGCATATGCTTTTGGTATCATATGAAAGAATCTTTTGCCAAATCTAAAGTTAAAGCTTACTCCTATGTTTTCTTCAAAGGGTCTTATATTTTAGTTCCTACATTTAAGTACTTGATTCATTTTGAGTTAATTTATGTGTATGATGTAAGGTAAGGGTCTAACTTCATTGTTTTTCCTGTGTCTATCCAGTTTTACCAGCACCATTTATTGACAAGACTATTCTTTCTCCTCTGAATTGTCTTGCTGCTTCTGTCAAAAATGAAATGACTATCAATCAAAGAGATTATTTCTGAAACCTCAATTCTATTTCATTGATCTGTGCATCTGTATATCCTTATACCAATATCATATTGTCTTGAATATCCCAGCTGTGTAGTAATTTTGATATTGGGAAATGTGAGTCCAATAACTTTGTTTGTTTTCTTTTTAAAGATTGTTTTGACTATTCTGGGTTCCTTACATTTCCATAAGGTCCATATGGATTTGAGAAACAGCTTGTCAGTTTCTACAAAAGAGGGATTGTGTTGAACCTATACATTATTTGGGAGAATACAGTCATGCTAACCAAATTAAGTTTTCTTTTTCTTTCTTTCTTTCTTTTTTTTTTTTTGAGATGGGGTCTCAACTGTGTTGCTCAGGTTGATCTTGAACTCCCAAACTCAAGTGATCTTCCCACCTCAGCCTTACAAGTACAGGTGTACACCTGGCTAAAATTATGTTTTATGATTCATGAACATAAGATGTCTTTCAACTTACTTAGATGTTCTTTACTTACTTTCAACAATGTTTTATAGTTTCCTTGTATGAGTCTTGGACTACTTTTATTAAATTTATTCATAAGTATTTTACTCCTTTTGATGCTGTTGTAAAAGAAATTTTTTCTTATTTTTATACTGTGGGTTGCTAGTGTATAAAAAACGATTTTTTGCACATTGAGCTTGTATTCTGCAACCTTGTTGGTTTATTAGTTCTAATTGTTTCTTTTGGTGAATTCCTTAGGATTTCCCATATACATGTTTATGTCATCTATAAATGGTGATACTTTTTTTATTTTGGCAGTTTTTGCCAGGGCCAGATTTGAACCTGCCACCTCCAATGGGGCTGGCGCCCTACTCCTTGAGCCCAGGTGCCGCTCCCTAAATGGTAATACTTTTTTTTTTTGTAGAGACCGAGTCTCACTTTATTGCCCTTGGTAGAGTGCTGTGGCATCACACTGCTCACTGCAACCTCCCAATCGCAGGCTCAGGTGATTCTTCTGCCTCAGCCTCCCGAGTAGCTGGGACTACAGGCGCCCACCACAACGGCTGGGTTTGAACCTGCCACCCTCGGTATATGGGGCAGGTGCCTACCCATTGAGCAACAGGCACTATCCCAATGGTGATACTTTCATTTACTGTACTTTAATGTGGCTACCCCTTTTCCCCTTCCCTAACTGACTTTGGTAGGCCCTCCAGACCAATGTTGACTAGAAGTGGCAAAAGTGGACATCCTGATCCTGTTCCTGGATCTTAGGGGGAAAGAATTCAGTCTTTCACCATTAAGTATATTATCAATTATGAGTTTTTCATAGATATCCTTTATCAAGAAGGATATGGCAGGTATGTGGATAATTATGGATACTGCTGCTATAATCATGCATGTACAAGTTTTTATGTGGACATACGTTTTCATTTCTCTTGGGTATCTGCCTAGGAGTGGAATTGCTGGGTCCTATTGTAACTCTCTGTTTACTAGTTTGGGACTACTAGGCTGTTTTCCAAAGTGAGGAAGTTCCCTTTAATTCCTGTTTTTGAGGGTATTTATCATGAAAGGCATTGGATTTTGCCAAATAGTTTTTTGTGTCTATTGAGATGATTATATGTTCTTTTTGTTCTCTACTCTATTGAATGGTGTATTAAATTAATTGATTTTTGAAGTTAAACTAACCTTGCATTCCTGTGATAAATTCTACTTGTTCATATTGTATAATGCCTTTTATATACTGCTGGATTTGGTTTGCTAGTATTTTGTTGAAATTTTTGCATCTACATTCATAAGGGATTTTGATATACAGTTTTCTTTTCTAGTGATGTCTTTATCTGGTTTTAGTATGCTACTGATGTCATATAATTAGTTGGGGAGTGTTCCTTCCTCTTCTCTTTCTTGAAAAGATGCAAGATTAGTATTAATTCTTCAAATATTTGCTAGAATTTGCCAGTGAAGCCATCTGGGCCTGGGATTTTATATGCAGGAAATTAAAAAATTGCTAATTCAATCTCTTTGGTTATGATTGGTTTATTCAGATAACATATTTCTTCTTGAGTTACTTTTGGCAGTTTTTGTCTTTCTAGGAGCTTTCCCATTTCATGTAAGTGAACTTATTTGTTGGCATACAGTTGTTCATCAGATACTTTTAAAATTCATTTTAATTTCTATGGGGTTGGTATTAAATTTTTTTCTCTCTTATTTCTAATTTTCATAACTTGAGTTCTTTTTTCATGGTCAGCTAGCTAAAGATTTGCCAATTTTGTTATTGATCATGTGTCACATTTATAATCAAATTATTATAAAAAGACATAAAAAATAAAGGGCATTTCTTCCAAAGGGAAGTGGGGGAACATTATGGTATGTTCAAACTTTTGCTGTCAATTCCTCCTACATACCAATATGGTTGATCCTGTTTTTTCCTAATGCTCTTCACCATCTCTAGCTGGAGTGGTAGGCAAAGAGGGATTGCAGGGCCACCAGAGGAAGCTGGTGCCTGGGTGACTTACCAAAAGGATGGGCCATATGCTGTGGTCAAGATTTATTTCATACCATGCACCCAAAATAGAAGAAACCATAGGCCCATGGCCACTTGGTCTGATGTCATAACTCACCGGTACTGTTTTTGCCGTGTTTCCAGTTCTTTACGCCTGTGTTGCTTGAGAATGTGAATTTGGTCATCTCGGGCCAATCTTGCTGTGAAGAAAGAACAAGAATGAGTGGAGCATATAGACAAATGACAACAGCATCCATGCTCAGGTCTCCCTCTGATGCCCTTCCTGGATGGATTGCTTTACCTGCATCATCTCACTGAAGTTTTGGAACACTCCCTCATTTTGGGGAGGTTGAAGAGCTTTACTGTTGTAGTTTGCCCAAGGTTACACACCTAATTAGTGAATTTTCAACAGAAGACTCAAATCCCATGCTCTTGGCCACTCCCTTTACAAAAGACAAATCCAGTTCCTCATCCTCCTGTCCACTCATTCAGCAAGGCTTAGGTCCTGTGCCCTTTGATGCCCAGGGAATCAGGTCCAGATGCACAAGCTGGTTTTCCTGGAGCTTAGCAGGTGCAGTGTGTGCCTATCTCTGCATTTGCCTGTGCATTTCCACCTGTGGACTCTAGTATTCCTCTCAGCCCCTCAGGACCTTGCGCCTGCAGAAACCCTGGGCCCCTGGTGCAGAGTTGCTTTCTCTCTGGGGAGGAAGTGCATTTTTTGGATGTTGGTAGGTATTTTTAAACCACGGCACAATAGTTTACTTGTCTGTCCTGTAATTCTTACACTGAGCAGAAATGGCAGGTGATTGTGAACTTTGGTGTGAAGCTCATGCTTCTAAGTCTATTTGGTTGCTTCATGGAGAAATGTGTGACTTAAGATCTAACCAATAGATGCCAACACTGACCAGTTCCCTGTAGTGCCTACACAGAAGACTGAGAATGAAGCTCCAGTCCAAAACAAAATGTAGTGTACTAGATTGTGGTCTTTAGAAGAGACGTGTGCTTGGACTTGGGATCTGTCACTTAAATCTGTGACCTACAGCAAGTGTCTCTGATTTCCTCACCTGTAAAGGAGAGACAATGACACCTATTTCTCAGGGTCACAGTGTGTGCATTTAGAGAGAGAATGTAGCAAAGCCCTCTGCATTATGCCTGGCATTGGTAAATGCTCAAGAAATGGGAACAATGGTTATTATCAACCTGCTGGTAGTTGCCAAGGGCTGTAGGTTACCCTTCCTCCCTCCAAGTCCAGGCTTAGAGGCTGTTTTGTCTCTCAGCCTTCCTTTCACCATCTTTCATTTCAGGAGTTGGAGCAGATGGCTAAGAGCTGGGTCACTTCTCAGGGTTTTTAGAGCAAATGAGGTCATATCAGGAGCATTCTTTGTATTATTATTTGAGAGAAAGCTGGTGAACATAGTCCAAGGAGCCCCGAGGAGGAGCCCGGATCTCCTGGAAAGGGGCCAATAATAGCCTTTCTCCGGCTTTCTGTGCTGAAGCACCATTTTTTTTTATTTCAAATTAATATGAGGGTATAAATTTTTAGATTACATTGTTTTCAATTCTAAGGTAAAGTTCAAGTTGGAGTTGAACCCTTTACCCAAGGGGCATGCTGAAAAAACACTAGGTTTTTAAAACTTCCATTCCAATACAGACTGATACTGTTGTGGAACACAACAAAAATTAATTACTCGAAAAATGGAATAAAAGAACCCAAACCAAAGACATTCAAAATTTAAGCCTTGTTTTTATTATTAGGTGCAATAGGCTGGTCTGAAGGTACTGAGTTATCTCATTTGATTGTTCCCAGTTACAGATTGAACTCTTTATCCTACTCTTTCCCCTCTTCTTACTACTGCACTTGACTAGTCTTTAAAAAAGTAAATGCCACAGTCATAAAAATACTCTATTAAGTTGCTAAAAAAGAAATTGCAACTTGTTTCTTCTCACCTTTGGTAGAGAAGACTCTACCCCAAAACCAGCCTATCTCTTGGGCACCTTGGCTCTGAGGAGTTAAATCTCTTCAGCTTCACTGGCATGCATAAGTCAAAACATGTGGGACTGAAACACACCAAATTTCAGAAAGAGAATAGCTCTGTTGGAAGACTCTACCCACAGACTGATTACAGTTGCAGGAAAATGGCAGGGTAAGAAAGACTGGACTGATTACAGAAGGGGGCAAGTTTCCAAGTGCCTTAATGAAGCTCTTCCTTCACATAAGTACTCTGAATCCCTGGGGCCATCATGACAGTCCTCTGACTTTTTTGTTCAGTTAAAGTATAGTAGTGAAATATTTAAGAAGTTATCATGTGGTGAGTGATTGAATGACTTTTAGGCTGGGCTTGCTCATTTCCAGGTTGTGCATGTGGTGGATTAATAATGGCCACAAATTCTTTGACATTCCTTCCTAGAGAAGTGGCGGTGGGGAAGGGGGGGTCTATGTCCCTTGCCCTTGAGTCTGGGTGAGCCTGGTGACCGTGGGTGTCACACTATGCCAGTTTCCAGGGCCAGGCCTGAAGATACTACTTGCACTTGGAATACTTACTCCTGGAAGCCAAGTGTCATGTAAGATGTGCAAGTACTTCAAGGCCACCATGCTGTGAGAAGCCTTAAAGTACAAGATGCCAGATGGAGAGAGAGGCCAAGGAGCCCTTAGACACAGGCATCTGAGAGAAGAATCCCCTGAGCCCCAGACCCCTCAGCTGATGCCATTTGGGCCACAGATGAACCACCCAGCAGAGCCTTTCTTAAATTCCCAGACTGCAAGATCATGAGCCAAAATTCAGTGGCTGTTTAAAACTGGTTGGTTACACAGCAATAACAATGGTGCTTTCTGGATGGTTTCTCTGCCCACCCTCCACCCTGTCCAGTCCCTGCAGGTGATGGGAATGGACTTCATCAATGATCTTCCCTCAGGTACAGCCACTGGGAACTCCAACCTGGGAGGAGGGCATGGGGATGGCAGGAGGGGCCATAGCTCCTCCAAGGGAGTGGTCTCCAGGACACTCCCCTTCTGGGTTATTCTGGCACTTATCTCCCTTTCCCCATCAGGACTAGTGGTAGACAGGAGCCCACATTTCTCTGAAGTCTTTTTCTTAAACCCTCCTGAGTCATCCTAATCTGAGTGTACCATCATCAGATCTTTTACTGGGAAGACCTGAAGGGTCTGTGGGGAGAAGGACTTCACACGGGATGGGTGGGAGGAGATTTGGAGCCAAATACTAGAAAACTACAACCTCCCACATTTTGACAACCACAAGACAAAAGGAACTTAATGATACTTTTTCTGCCTTGAGGTAGGAGGAAAAAAATCCTCTTTGCCACAATCATTCAGTTCAGAAATATTCTTGGAATATGGTTTCTTATTCCAAGCAATGAGATGTGGCCTGATAGCTTATGAATGCCAGGTAAGGAAGAGCTTTTTTCTCCTTTGTTTTGGTTTTCTTAGCTATTTTATTCTCATCTTACTCTACCAAACTTCTGTGAAGAACAAACAGACTAGTGATGGGAAATGCTTTGTCAATGAGGAAGCATCAGACACCCTCAGGGGAGAAGCAGCTGCCCTTATCCTCATTATTACAGTGGCTGCCTTTGAGGGTTTATCATTCCAGGTTCAGATTGGGAGCAAACCAAATGGCCACAACTTGCAGTGAGGTAGGATTTTTCCAAGGCTCGAATTTGACTCCGGCACACTAAGAAGTTGGTGTGCAAGGGGTGTCATTCAGAGAGAGAGTGGCCTTGGCTAGCCTCTGACATCTGCTTCCCTCTCGGATTCTCTGTACCAGGCCAGCTGCATGTCCCTTACAAAGAATAGCTTCCCAAGGAAATGCCGGACTAAGGTTTGCAATTTTGGGGTTTGGACTGAGGGAGGAAGATTTTAGGTTCTTCTTTCTTTCAGCAAAACGTGAGACCTTAGGTTTAGGAACCATGGCTGTGAACTCCAAGCTTGCCTATGGCCCCTTGGAGTTGGCATGTGGGGGATGCATGGTCCACCCGTTTCCTCCTCAGGCCTTTGGGGTGCCCTGAGCTCTCCTGTAATCTCACAGAGGGAAGATGGTGACTCTGGAAAGTGGTGCCACAACCCTGGCAACTGGAGAGCTGTCATTCAGGGGTATGTCCCCCAAGTTTATGCTACTAGTTACCTGCTGACAAAAGGGTGACTTAACCATCCCCTGTGGAACTGTAGTGCAGAGGGAGGACACAGCTGGCCATGTGGCCTGGGAGCACTCACTCCACCCTGGGTGCACTGGTAGCTGAGGAATGTGCCCTTCCTGCAGGTGTGTGGAGGCCCAGAGCAGGTGCTGCCCCCAGGATGGCAGGGTTGTCCCTTCTGCAGATACAGTCCCTGAGGAGGGGAAGCCTGGGGTGGAAGATGGAAGGTGGAAGGGTCCTGAGCTGCTCACCACGCCCATCCCGCAGGACAATCTCGCCCTCTCCAGTGATCCAGCGGTAGCAGGGGAACTCGATGTAGTCACCCAGGGGCGTCTTCAGAGTGATGTACTTCAGGTACCAGTCGTCATGTAGCCAGTACTTGCGCTTCTCTATTTTGACCAGCTGGATCTCACCCAATTCTTCATCTACGGTCACATCATATGAATCAACCTGAGGAGGAGAACAGGCAGATCAGGTTGGCTGTGCTCTCCTGCGCCTTTGTTTTGAAGCAACTAAGAATATACCAGCCCCAAATGTGCTGCTCTAGCATACTGGCTATTTTGAATTAAAGACACTAAAAAAACAGCAGGTGTAAGAAGATCACTCTGAACTTTGTGCTGTTTCTTAAGACCTGAGTATGAAACTCCCTTGTGAAAGATGTCCTCTCTAGACCATAAAACTGAAAGGAAAGTAACATTCTTTTCATCAAGGTTGGAAAGTTGAGGCCAAAGGAAATCCATACAAATACACCTTGTTACACAAACCGTTATCTTCCCAGTCACTTCTCCACCCAATTACCTGCTGAGCCCAAGCCCCTTGGCTTGGTCACATGTCATCACTTAACTACTCTTTATCTAATTCAGTATGTAACGGGTTGACCCTAACTGTTTCTTGGGATCTTCATTTCCTTACAAGGGTTCCTGTCCACGTGAAATTTGTATTAAATAAATTTGTATGCTTTCCTTTCATTAATCTATCTTATGCCAATTCAATTTTCAGGCCCAGCTGAAACGGGAAAAGGTAGAGTTTTGCCTTCCCTATAGTAAGCCACGTTAGGGGCACATTACATGAACTCCTTAGTTTGTTCAGACAAAGTGCCTACAAAGCTCTGCCCTTTCAAGGGTCGGTGCTGTGTTCTGGGCTCTGCCCTTTGGAGATGAAATCCAGTGAGCCAGGATGGTGTTGCTTAGAGGGAGCTTCGGCTGAACTAGGGGAGACACCAGACACCCAGGCTTGTGCCTGTACCCATGAGGCTGTGCTTGGTGAGGGTCCTCCTCAGCCCCCCTACTCACTAGGCCCACTCTGCTAGGCAAGAAGGCAAGCTGGCCATCACACAGGTGACCTTTCTAGCTGGTAAAGTGCTTGGTGACATGACCTTGGGTCCCCGTGACAACTTCAGAAGGTGAGGGAGTTGTGATCTGTTCCACAGATGAGGATGGTGAGGGACAGTAAGTCCTGCCTCAGCTGTTCATTGGTAGAGATGGAACTGCTTTCCAGACATTTCCATTCCAGGCCACTTCATCTCACTCTATTTCTCAGGGAGCAAAAATGGGGAGGCTCAGACACAGGGGAAGGTGCACAATTCAAGTCTTCCTGGGACACCTGCAGTTCACAGCCACATGGTGATGCTGAGGACAATCAGACCAACTGGTCCCTGCTGCATTTGGTGCACCCGTGGTGGCAGGTTGAAAGCTGGCAGTGTGGCTACAAGGTGCCACCCCCGGACCCCGGGATGGAACTGCTCAGGTCCCCCCATGCAAGCTCCTGTCTCTAGGACATGGGTGGGCCCAGCAGCAGCAGCTGTGGCTTGTGGGTGGTCCGCTTCTCAGCAGCAATCAGTGGCAGAGGGAAGGCCTGAGGGGCTCAGGATTGCATCAGGCATTCTGATGATCAGTGGGTTTGGGAAGCCCTGGCCTCGGTGCCTTCCAGTGCATTTTCTGAGCCAGATTTCACCAATCTTTAAACTTTTTCTTGGCAGAAGAATCTTAAATTTTCAGTGTGACCATGATGGAGAACACAGGGTGTCCATCCTGTGTGACCCCATGTATCTGTGTTTCCATCCCCCTCTCTCCATGCTGCCAGGAGAGCCTTGGGAGGAATTTCTAAGAGGAAAGGGAAGTCGGGTGTTTTCAGCAAACCTTTCTGCTCTGAACACCATGAGCAGTTTGTATATGGAAGCTGATACCAAGGCCAGACGCTTGTGGTCGGAAAGCAGAAGCTTCCTCCCTGTGCCCTGTGGTCTGGGCCCGAGCCTGAAGATCAGAACAGTTTCTTTGGACACAGGGGCCAGGCCTGAGTGCTGGTATGGCCTGTCCTGGGTCCTTGCATGTAGGAGCCTCGGTCCCACCAGCGTGCCCCTCCTGCAGGGAAGATGACAGCCTTGTCTGGCTGCCTCCAAGAAAGTCTCTGCCCCACAGCTTGTGTTGTGGGAAAGTAGGGCCACAGGCAAAGCCACATAGATAGAGAACTGATCTCAGGACCTACAGAATCTCACGCAGGGGCCCTGTCCTCACTGGAGGGTGGTGACCCTTGGGGAGAAGCCAGCAGGCTCAGGAGTGCAGACCTGGAGAGAGGATCCCAGTGAGGTGCTGGGAGAAATGATCTGGGAGGAGGGAAGGGAAAAGGAAGGCTCTTTTGGTTGGCTCCGTGTGGGGGCATCAGGGGGCCAGGGCAGGTAAGTTTGACAGAAAAAGAAGCTAAATGTCAAGGGGCTTGGGCCCATCTAGAGGGATGGACGGGACTGAGTGGCCCAGGACTGGATGCCCACGGGGCTCTGCCCCACGCCAGACCCTGCACACCATGGGGATCTACAGAGGCCTTAGCCTCAGATCGTGGGCCAAGACAGGGATCTCTGGTCCCACCAAGGAGAAGGCAGAGGGCCAGGCGAGTTCTGGTGTCTGGAGCTCTGAATTCGTATCCCACATCCAAAGTGACTGGCCATGCAGGCTGGGAAAATTGCTTCATTTTCTGAAGCTGATGACACCTAGCTTGTAGGTCCACTGAGAAACTTCAATGGCATCATGCCTGGATGGCCTCCTTTCTCCAGGCGCACAGGCCGGTAGCTGCTGCGTACATAAGGACCACCGGTCCTCCCTCCTGGGCTGCACCAGTCCCCACACTGTCTTGAATGGCCATGAGCTAGTGTGGGCCCCAGCGCTGTGCGGCATTTGTAACTGCACATTCTAAACTGAGTAACTGGGGTACGCACAGGGGAGGAGGAAACTGAACCTGTGACCTCAAACCCCTCAGTGCAAAACCCAAAGAAGGATGGGGCTGTTAAGCAATGAAACAATTTTCCCAGCCTGCATGGCCAGTCACTTTGGATGTGGGATATGAATTCAGAGCTCCAGACACCAGAGAACAGGGAAAGAATGGGGGGCATTGGGGTGCTGCTGGAGCAAGTGGAGCAGAGGGAAGGTGGTGAGGCCATGAGGACAGCCCCTGGAGGCCCAGGCTGGGCCGAGCATGGCTACTGCAGGGGAAGTGGCTCTCCTGTGGCCCTGAGGGACTAGATGCTAGGAAGGCTAGGGTGAGGGAGAGAGAGGATGCTCATTCTGAAGTGACAGGCACCACCAGGACCTGATGGTGACACTCTTATGGGAGGTCGGAGCCAGCACCTTGGAATAAAGAGGAAGGGGATGATGCCCAGGAGGTGGTCCAGGACGGGTGAGTGTCGGGAGAGGGCTAGATGTTCAGCTGGGGGTACTGACCCACAGGAAGAGACTGAGCAGCTTCTCTTAGAGAGGGGAAAGTGGGGTGATCCTTCAGTTACACAACTGATGTGCAGTCACAGGAAAATGGGACACCCCAGGACCCCTTCTCATCCATTCCTACAGAAGAGCCATGGAGTTTCACTTGCAGTGAAGTCACTAGACCAACTTCCAGGGACTCACTGCAACCACTGAGGCGGCCTTCTACAAGGGCAGTGGGATAGGCCTGCAGGTGCTTGTCTCTGACCACCCCAGGGGCTTTGCTGGCCCTGCCTTAAGGCCTTAATGTAACAAAGAGGTGAACAAAGGAGCTGGGGGTTCAGCCTGAACTGAACTCAAAAAGTCTTAGGGACAAAGCCTGGTGGCTATGGCTTTGGAGGTAGCTACTGGAAGAGTCACAGTGTATGGAGAAAGGCCTCTCTCTGGCCAGAACAGGGTCACATGGGTCAAACAACAAAATATGGTCTTAGGAAGGTATGTGGAATTTCCTCCCCTCTGTGGGTCTGGGGTACACAGGGCCAATGCTTTATTTGTTGTCTATTTGCTGTGACAGAGGTCAGACAGCTTCTGTGCTAGTGGGCAATGGGTGGTCTCAGTATTAGAAGTCACACTTGGATGATGGCCACACCAGGGTTCCTCCCACTGTTCTCCATGGTCATATCTTGGGAAAAGTCTGCGCTAGTAGCTAGAAGACCCAACTTTGAGCCCTGGTCTATGCCCTGGATAGAACGTGCAACATGGAGTGGTGGGAAAGGATGTGGAAAAGGTTCTTAGGAGAGATGGTACTTGAGGCAGCTTTTGGGAGCAGGTCATATTTCTCAGGTGAGGTGAGTGGGATGGAGAGTGTGGGTAGGGCATTTCAGGTGATCAGAACGGTGAGGGCAAAGTCCCTGAGGGGGGAACATACGAGGGGAGGAGGAATATCTCTGAAGACAGAGGTGGATCATGAGGCAGTTGGGATGCAGGAGAGGGGTAGGGGAACATAGAATCCACTTGCCTCATCTTACAAAGGGCCAGATGGCTCATTTCACTTGGATATATGGTTTTAAAGCTTTTGAATATTTCAGCAAAGTGTAAGTTGGCTAGTTTTCATCTGAGGGAGAAAGGGGATAGTAGTTAGGGGTACCAGGGGGCAGGAAGAGGGAAAACACGGTACAGCAAGCTGGGGATTAGGGAAGCAGAGAAGAGGGCCCTGGGGCAGCTGGAAGACAGAGGGGGAAGGGGAAATCAGAGCAGAAAAGAAGGGAAGGGGCCAAACTTTGGGCAGAGAGTAGAAATGGGGGCACTGGGGGAATAGGGTGCAGAGGGAGAAAGAGGAAGACAGGGAAGAATTCAGGGAAGAGATGAGACAGAGAACACCAGGAGACAGAGAGATTGAGGGAAGCCAAGTTTATTCTCCACTAATATACAGTAGAATCCCTGTAAGTTGACCACCCCAGTGGCTGTAACAAAGCGGTCAATATATGGAGGTGGTGAACATAAGGAACTGGCCTACTATACTGATATGTATATGTGGTGCTCGCCCGGTCTATGAAAATTGGGGCAACTTAGGGAGGTGGTCAATGTGGGGATGGGGACAACTATGGAAGTTTCACTGTATTCTCATTCCTGAGAAGGAAATATTCTAGAGTTTATTCTGTATAAATACATGAAGAATATTCACTGACCATATTCTAGAAGCGTATGTTATTACAATGACATAGAATACATTCTCTGTTTCTACTTAGAATGTATTCAAGAACCACTTATTAACCATCACCCTATTATATTAAACATCATCCTATTGCCCTTAGCTTTCTTTAAAGTACCGTCAGAATGAAATGGGCCCACTAGGCTTTCCCAGAAATCTTCAGAACTGTTAAAGTCATCTTTTAAATTTACAGAGTTAGAGAAAAAAATAGATTTATCAAATTTGCCTAGCATTGGGCTAGGCTCCAGAAAATAAGGTTACCCAGTATGTGATCTGTGATTTCCCCAGCACATAGCGAGGGGCCGATAAAGGTGACCCTACTCAAGAGAATCCACCTGTGAAGGATTTGATTCCTAGTTTTGACCAGAATCACTACGCAGAACTCTGATGAGAATAATCAGGGATCTGTAACTCAATTTATTAAGGGAAAACATCATTTCTGTCCATTATTCCAATAAATTGTACATTGGGGGAGGGGGTGTTGACCTGTTGATGACCTGGAAGTGACTGAACTGGCTGCGTGGATACTGCCTTTATTGTTGTTATTGTTACTATTGTTAAGGATGAGGATTGTAACATTTTCCCCACCAAAATGGGCTTGCCTTATCTTCTCAGCAAGTACTTCCTCTAAGGTTTCTCTTTTTCACCTTTACTCAAAAGGAATGTATCATCTTTAAAGATGTACTGGCTGTTGAATGAGGAAGTAGCTCTGAGCTGTGCAAGACAAGGAGTGGAGTAAGTTTGCATCAACAGGATCTTTCTCAAATACTGATTTCTTTCGAAGAGCTTTGGGCCCAGCTGGTTCCCTACAACACAGCAGCCCCTCTGGACTAGCTACTTCTTCCGCTCAGTAGAAATGGGACATGCAAATATCTCCTGAAATTTGCTTCTGGGATTCCAGCTGAGGTGTTTAATCCAGTATCATTTGAATGAATTCTTCGGGGGGTGGGGGGAAGGCAGAACACAGAGAGGGCAATAATGAACAAAGCAGTGCTTTCACTCTTGCTCTAAAGACTCCATTATCAACCACTATGTCACCTGGAAGAAATCACACTCAAGGTACGCTGTGCTGCTAGAACCTTGGCAGGTATAGGTGAGACAGGGGGGCTATTTTACTAAGGTAAAATAGTCAGTACCCCTCTCCACTAGGTGGGAGGAGAATTCATTAAAAAATGGAAATAAATGAAGGTGCTTCAGAAATGGCAGAGGGTCTCATCATCCCACAGGCATAACAAATTAACACCACTGCACCACCACCCTCAGGACAGTTCCCTGATTGGGAAAGCAACGCTAAGGTCACTCTTAGACTTAATACCTAACACTTCTTGCAGGTTCCAACTCAAGCCAGGTTAAGAGTGTGCTGAACTTGGCTAAATAGCCAGTCAGGTTACAGCAAGGTCCTCAGGCTCCTGGGGAAAAAGTAAGCCCACTTGGAGTTTGCAAAAGAAAAGGAGTAGATTATTGTATTATTTACTTACTTTAGCCTCTGCGGACCTAAAACACACTTCATGAATTTTATTAAACACATATTCAATTGACATATGAAATTTCCCGTTGTATTCATCAAAAATAATCAATTATTAGCAATTTGTTAGGGTTTGACCTAATAATAAACTAAGTGGTGAGATGGTAGTTTGGTAAAGTCTAAGTCTTTTTGGTCCAATTCGGGAGCTGGGGGTAGTAGAAAGAAACATATTCCCTGGGCGCCACCAGTGTGTCTGGGACTACATTAAGAGTCATTTACTGAGCACTTCCAGTGAGCAGGGTGCTGGGCGGGCGGGCGCTTTGTTAAGGCTCAGGGAGAACTTTGGCCAGTCCAGGCGGGGACAGACTCATGGAGCTGGAATTCAGCCCAGGCCAGCATCAGAAGCTGCTTTCCAAATGAGGCCACTTGTACACGGTCTCACACAGAGCCTGGCACTACAGACTAGAGGTTTAATAAACAGTATGCTACCTCTAATCCTTCAAGTCCCAGGATCCAGGGTCTTGGGGGGGGGGGGGAAGGAAAAGAAAGTCCTTCCTTTTCTTTTTCCTCATAAGTGTTCCCTGGTGTACATACTGCTGTGATGGAGGAAAGAACCCTATGTTTCCAAAGGGCCCTGCTTCTCTTGCTCCTTCGGTTTAAATTTCACTGGGAGCTCTCCTGAGAATGTAAGCTCCCCATGTATGAAGACATCTGCTAAGTGCCCCTCTGAGCCACCAGGTGGGCCTGGGCTCTTTCATGAGTCACAGACCAGACTGAAGCCAACTTTCTATTTTACAGCAGGAGAAACCGAGGTCCAGAGAGGCACAGAGCTAACTAGTCAAGCTCAGACAAACACAAGCCTTTGGGGCCCTGACTTACACTCTCACCCAATAAGGTCCGAAGTGCTTCACAGCAGGGCAAGGGCCCTCACCCCCGGCAACCTGCGGAAAGGGCCCTACAAAGCGGTGACACGCGAAATGTACCCTACCGCACTCGCCCAGAACCTGAGTCCCCATCAAGAAATGAAGAAGTTTGCGCCTTCTTCTCCCAGTGGAGAGGCGCGGCCCCCTGCAGACCGCACCATGGAAGCGCCGGGTCCCCCACCCGAGTCCTGGCCGCCGCAGCCGGGTCTTGTCAGCAGGAGAGTCCAGTGCGAACCCCCGCTCAGTTCTACTCGCCCCAACTGGGTGTACCCCCCTCCTAGCTCGCAGTCGGCCGCTCAGACGGGCCCCTGGATGCCCCCACCCGGGCCTCTGCGGTCCCGAAGGGCCCTAGGCACCCCCCAGCCCGATCCCAGCCGCACGCCCTCACCGCGCCGCGCTCGAAGTCGTTGTAGAAGGGCTTGTCCAGCAGGTGCTTCTCGCTGCAGCCCGCCGAGCCCACGAGGCTGATGTAGATGTAGTCGTCGGTGCCGGCGAACCACTGGCTGCCGGTGGCCACGGTGACGGTGTAGGAGGGCATGGCAGAGGGCAGCCAGCGCTACGGGCCGCGGGCGCAGCGAGAGTGCGGGGCACCTCAGCGCCCGAGGCTGTGCGTCGGCACCGGCTGCAACCCGCCGGGAGGCTGCCTGCCTCCGACGGCTGCCGTCCGGGTCCGCCCCAGCCCCAGCCCCGCCCCGACTCCGCCCCGGCCCGGACCCCCCACCGCCCACTAGCTCCTACCCTGCTCCGCCCTCCAGCTGAGCTGGCTGCGCTGGCGTCCGGCCTGGACTGTGCCTCTGACCAGGCAGGAGTCGTCTATCCCCGTATCTCTCTCCGGCGTCTGTTCCGTGAGCCAGGGGACTGGGGCAGCTTCGGCTACCATCCCTTCGTTCCCTCCATCCGTCATTCAGTTTCTTTTCCTTTTTTTTTTTTTTTTTAATATTTTATTTTATTGAATCATAGCTGTGTACATTAGTTCAATCATGGGGTACAGTGTGGGGGCTTCACATGCAATCTGAGATATTTTATCAACCTGATTGACATACCATTCATCATTCAGTTTCATTCACCGTTTCTATCCTTCACCCTTCCTGCCTGCCTCGGCGGCCCTCAGGGCCAAGATCCTGTAAGGCGCTGGAGTTGGCCTCCAGAACCCCCTAGAACTGAACAGAGTCTCTGCCCTCACCAAGTGTGAGCGGGAGGTTGCGCGACAGGGGCTGTTACCCATGCTTTGGCAACTTAGAGCAGGCCCCCCTGGGGGGTCTAGGCGGAGCCTATCTGGGGAGCCTGGAAGGCTTCCTGAAGGAGGTCGGGCCTGAGCTGACAAGAGGACCGCACCTGTAACGCAGACAGGCTTCCCTCAGCATGGGCTTCTTCACTGGCTAGGCTGGGCTCTCTGGGCGCGGTGCAGGCAGGCGCTTGATATTTTTATATATTCATTTTTGAACTCTGCAGACTTGCTGAACGTGTTTCTTAGTTCTAATGGTGTGTGTGTGTGTATATTCCCTATATACAAGATCATGTTGCGTGCGAATAGAGATAGGTTTACCTCTTGAGCTATCTAGAAGCCTTTTATTTCTTTTTCTTACCCTGGCTAGAACGTCAGTACAAGTTTAAATAGAGGTGGCAGAAGCAGCTGTTTTTGTCTTGTTACTGATTTAAGAGGTGAACATCCAGTCTTTCATTATTAAGTATGATGGTTTTTTCATAGATGACTTTTGTCAGTTGAGGGAGTTCCCTTTTGTTCCTTTTTTGTTTTGGCACTTTTATCATGAAGGGATAGTGAATCTTACCAAATATTTTTTTCTGTATCAATTGTGAAATGCAATTTTCTCCTATATTGATATGCAGTATTATTTTGATTTTCTTTGTTATAAGTTATATTTTTAAAAAAATATTTAACTGACAAAAATTCAAGGTGTAAAACTTGATGATTTGAGATATACAAGGGCAGTCGGAAAGTATCAAGACATAATATAAAAAATAGAGACATACTCACCCACACACACATAGTGAACTGATCGCCACAGTCAGATTAACACATCCATCATCACCTACTCTTATCATTTCTATGTATGTGTGGAGGTGAATGGGAACATGTAAAATCCCTACTTTACATTAGGTCTTCCGAATTTACTAATCTTATAATTGAAAGTTTGTACCCTTTGGCCAACATTGTTACCATTTCTTTCATCTCCTAACTCCTGGTAGCTACTACTGTTTTACTCTATGCTTTTATGAGTTTGACTTTTTTAGATTCCACATATATCATTGAGAACACACAGTATTTGTTTTTTTATATCTGGCTTAGTTATTTATTTGAGGCAGAGTCTCAAGCTGTTGCCCTGGGTAGAGTGCCGTGGCTTCATAGCTCACAGCAACCTTCAACTCTTGGGCTCAAGAGATCCTCTTGCCTCAGTTTTTCTATTTTTAGTAGAGATGGGGGTCTCACTTTTGCTCAGGTTGGTCTTGAACTCGTGAACTGTAGCAATCCACCAGTCTTGGCGTCCCAGAGTGCTAGGATCCGGACTCTGTCTTTTTTCACTGAGCAAAATGTTCTCCAGGTTCATTTATTTGTTGCAAAATGGTGGGATTTCCTTCTTCATTATGGCTGAACAATATCCTATTTATATATATAGATACCACCTTTCTTCATTTGTCCACTGATGGAAATTTAGTTTGTTTCCATATCTCAGCTATTGTGACTAATGCTATAATGATCATGAGAGTGCAGATATCTCTTTGATGTACTTATCTCATTCCTTTGGATATATAGTTGAAACTAGGTGAAACTTACTAAATGTAGAGTATAAATGTCTGAACACAATAAGAAAATGCCATGAAAGCTATGTTAAGCAGTTTAATGAAAATATTTCAAATTGTATATAAAACCATCACATTGTACCCCACGATTGCATTAATGTACACAGCTATGATTTCATTAAAAAAATTTAAAAAAAGAAAGTAGAATACTGTATGGTAGTTCTATTTTTAATTTTTTGAGGAACTCTATACTGTTTTCCATATTGGCTGTTGCAATTTACATTCCTCCTAACAGTGCACAAGGGTTCCCCTTTCTCCATGCCCTCACTAAGGCTTGTTGTCCCTTATCTTTTTGATAAGGACATCCTAACAAGTGTGGGATGATATCTTATTGTGGTTTTGATTTGCATTTGCCCGATGATTAGTTACGTTGATGACCTTTTTTAAAAAAAAATTTTTTTTTATTATGGCAAATTTCACAGATACATAAGAATATGGAGAATAGTATAATATGCTCCCCTACCCATTATCCAACTTCAACCAACTTGTTCAAACATCTATACTTCCACCCACACTATCCATTTCTTTATAAAGTCAAACCCAGAAATAACATTTATTTGAAAATATTTCAGGATGTACCTAAAAGATAAAGGCTCTTATTAAAAACATAACTGTAAAAAACCATTATTACACCCCAGAACATTTAACAATGATTCCATAATATAATCAACTATCAAGTTAGTGTCTAAATTCCTATATGTTTTATTTTATTTTATTTTTTTAATTAAGTCATATATACATAGATCATGAATACATTTATGCATATGTGAGGTACAATGCAATGATTTTTCAATGCAATCTGTCGTGCTTACATCAAAACATTCAACATAGCTTTCACCTCATTTACTTGATTATTGTGTTAAGACAATTATGTTCTACACTTGACAGATTTGACTTGTACCCTTGCAGTATACTCCGTAGGTGTGGTCCCGCCTTTTACCCTTCCTCTATCAAACCTCCCCCTTCCCTTCCCTTCCCACTCCATTTCTCTCCTTCATCCTGGGTTATAGTTGTGTTCTATATTTCATAAGAAACTGTGAATAAATATAAGTCGATTTCATAGAAGTACTGAGTACATTGGATACTTTTTCCTCCGTTCTTGAGATACTACTCAGGAGAATATATTCCAGGTCCCTCCATGTAACCATAAAAGAAGAAAGGCTCCATCTTTTTAAAGGCTGCATAGTATTCCATGGTGTATATGTATATAAATATACCACAATTTATTAATCCATTCATGGGTTGATGGGCACTTGGGCTTCTTCCATGACTTAGCTATTATGAATTGAGCTGCAATGAATAATATGTGCAAATATCTTTTTTGCAAAGTGATTTTTGGAGATGACCTTTTCATGTACTTATTTGCCATCTGTGTACCTTCTTTAGAAAAATGTCTATTCAGACCTCTGTCCATTTTTTAATCAGGTTGTTTTACTTTTTCTTTCTTTCCTTTTTTTTTTGCTATTGAGTTATATGAAATCTATGTATTTTGCATATTAACCTCTTATTAAATATATGGCTTGTAAATATTTTCCTCCATTCTGTAGATTGTCTTTTTAATTTGGTTGATTGTTTCTTTTCCTGTAAAGAAGCTTTTTAGTTTGAAAGTCCTATTTGTTTATTTTTTCAGAAATCTGTTTTTGGTGTAACATCTAAAAATCATTGGAGGAGATTTTCCTGACATTTTTATCTAGGAGTTTTATGGCTTTAGATCTTATAGTTAAGTCTTTAATCCATTGCAGGTTAATTTTGGGGCATGGTATATGACAAGGGTCCAATTTCATTCTCTTACATGTGGATATACAGTTCCCAGAACCATGTATTTGAAGAGACTGTCCTTTTCCCAGTGTGTATTCTCAGCACTCTTGTCAAATATTAGTTAATCATATGTGCATGGGTTTCTTTCTGCACTCTCTATTCTGTTCTGTTGGTCCATATATCTGTTTTTATGCTAGTGCCATACTGTTTGATTACTAGCTTTGTAATGTAGTTTGAATTCAGGAGATGTGATGCTTAAAGCTTTGTTCCTCTTTCTCAAGATTATTTTGGCTATTTGAGGTCTTTTTTGGTTCCATACAAATTTTAGGATTTTTTTTCTCCTTTTATGGAAAATAACATTTGAATTTTGATAGAGATTGCATTGATTCTATAGATCTTTGGGTAGTATTAACATTTTAATATTAATTCTTTGAACATAGGACATCTTTCCATTTGTTTGTGTCTTCTTCAATTTCTTTAATCTGTGTCCTATTTTAATTGATTTTTTTTCTTTTCCTTTTTTTTTTTGAGACAGAGTGTCACTTTGTTGCCCTGGATAGAGTGCTGTGCTGTCACAACTCACAGCAACCTCAAATTCTTGGGCTTAAACAATTCTCTTGCCTCAGCCTCCCAAGTAGCTGGGACTACAGGCGTCCACCACAACACCTGGCTATTTTTGTTATTGTTGTTGTTGTTACAGTTGTCATTGTTGCTTTGGTAGGCCTTGGCTGGGTTCAAATCTGACTGCCTTGGTGTATGTGGCTGGTGTCCTAACCACTGAGATACATGTGCTGAGCCCAGTTTTACTTGATTTTTAGCTGCTAAACCAACTTTGCAATCCTAGGATAAATCTCACTTGGTTCTGGAGTATAGTATATTTGTGTTGCTAAATTCAGTGTTAAGATTTTTATAACTATATTCATAAGAGATATTGATTTTTTTCTTAGTATTTTGTTTTCTTTAGTTTGGTATCTGGGTAATATTGACCTCATACAATGAGTTGGAAAGTGTTTCCTCACTTCTATTTTTTTGGAAGACTTTGTGAAAAACTGGTATTAACACTTTGAATGCTTGATAGAATTCAGCAGTAAAGCCCTCTGGGCCTGGGGTTTTCTTTGTGGATAGTTTTTGATTACCAATTCAATCTCCTAATTTTGTTAAAGGTCTATTAAGATTGTCTATTTCTTCTCAAGTCAGTTCTATGGTTTGTATCTTTCTAGTAATTTGTCCATTTCATTCAGTAGTGTCCTACCTTTCCAAATTGGAAGAAGAATCATCTTGGGCCACACATTAAATAAACAGAGTCTAATGAAAGCTAAAGAGCACAAAAATGGTCTGTGGATAATTTTTGCCATATTTGACACCACAGATAAGCAAAATAACCCTCAAAAAATCTGCATGCAGCCTGTGGGCCACAGGTTGGACATCCAAGTATCTGATTTGTTAGCGTACAGCTGTTCATAGTATTCCATATAATCTTTATTTTTATAAGATTAGAAAGGATGTCCCCTTTTTTGTTCCTTAATGTAGTATTTTGAGTCTTCTCTCTTATTCACTCTCCTCTCAGTCTAACCAAAGGCTTTTCAATTTTGTTGATCTTTTCAAACACTAACTTTGGATTTCTTTTTTTTTTATTAATTATTTTTAATTAAAACATAACTTTGTACATTGACGCATTTATGGGGTTCAGGGTACTGCTTCGATAGACAATGTGAGATGTTTACATTGAGCTAAGTAACATATCCATCACCATTATACTTCTTAATAGTTTTGAAATGTACCATTGCATCATGTACATTAGGTGAGATCCTCCCAAATACCCTCCCTCCTCCCTATCCTCCCTCTCCTCCTGTCTCTCTCCTCTTCCCTTCTACTTTCTGGACTATCGTTATGTTTTGCCATTTGTATGAGTGTGTAGGTGGTTATATATTGATTTCATAGTAGTATTGAGTACATTGGATACTTTTTTTTTCATTCTTTTTCTTTCTTTCTTTCTTTTTTTTTTTTTTTGTAGAGACAGAGTCTCACTGTATTGCCCTGGGTAGAGTGCCCTGGCGTCACACTGCTCACAGCAACCTCCAACTCCTGGGCTTAGGCGATTCTCTTGCCTCAGCCTCCTGAGTAGCTGGGACTACAGGCACCTGCCACAACGCCCAGCTATTTTTCTGTTTTTGTAGTTCGGCCAAAGCTGGGTTTGAACCCACCACCTTCGGCATATGGGGCCGGCGCCCTACTCAATGAGCCACAAGTGCCGCCCTTTTTTTTTTTTTTTCCATTCTTGAGATACTTTACTAAGAAGAATATGTTCCAGCTCTGTTCAGGTAAACAAAAAAGATGTGAAGTCTCTATCTTTTTTTTATGGCTGCATAGTACTCCACGGTATACGTATACTATAATTTCTTAATCCACTCTTGGGTTGATGGGCACTTGTGCTTTTCCCATGACTTGGCTATTATGCATTGGGCTGCAGTAAACATTCTGGTGTAAATGTCTTTGTTGTAAAATTATTTTTGATCATCTGTGTATATACCTAGTAGAGGAATTGCAGGATCCAATGTTAGGTCTACTTTTAGTTCCTCATTTGGTACTCTTACAGAAATGCAGATTATGTTTCATTGGATTTGAGATGGGGCTCCAGATCGTGCATTTCTTATTTATTTATTTATTTATATATTTTTTAAAATACATGTATTTTATTATTCTTCATTACATTATTTCCACACCCCCCCCAGTGGTAAGACAGAATTTATTTACAGAAAAGAATACGGAAAACACTAAAGCTCCTGGTAAAGGGAGAGATCTCAAGTGGGGAGAGAGCAGCTCTCTCCGTTTCTCTCCAGGTATTTCCCCATCACCTCCTTTAGGCCTTTAGTCTCAGGGTATATATAGGTGTATGGATTCCTTGGCCAGGAAACGAATGAATACAGTCCCTTCCGCCGGGGGCAAGGTGAATGAATGTATCAATGAATGGATACAGTCCTTTCATGGAATTGAGGCCTAGGAAATTCACAAGAAATTGAACTAGGCATAGGAAATGGGGGTTCCACATTTAGTCCTACGTGTAAAGTGAAGGAGATACTAAGGCACATGTGTCTCCTGAGCAGTTGTCCAGCCTTTTTGGCTATTGGAGCCTCTGGTGGGGGTTGGAGGTCCCCCCCCTTGCCTGTCATCCAGCCTGCTAGTTCTTCAGCTGGCTGCCACACCACCGACACCGCCAAGGAGGAGGCGGCAGGTCCGGCCAGCTTTGCTGAGCTGGCTAAGGCGCCAAATGTCCTGCATCAATTCTCCCTCCGAGTAGAAACTCCAACTGCTGTTAGGGAAAAAGAGTGAAGACTCGATCTAACTGCTTCCTGCTGAAGTGGGCGATGATAGAAGGGAGCAGTTTGGGTTTCTCCGGAGGGAGAGTGATACAGGGGTTCATGGACTGGAACCATCTTTATTGCGTGTGGCTTGATGACATTTCTGGAAAACATAAATCTGATTAGTGTAATCAGTAATAGGCAAAGGTAGAACAGCATCAGGTCAG